>PVJI01006901.1:0-82491 GCA_004026765.1 Micronycteris hirsuta | reverse complement strand
AGAACCAGAGACATTGAAGTTTAGAACATTCCGGCAGTAACCAGAGGGGAAGGGGAAGGGGAGAAGGGGGACAAGGGTATTCAGGACCTGCAATGAAGGACACATGGACAAAACCAAGGGGGAGGGGGGAAGCAAGGGAGGGAGGTGGGTTTGCCTGGGGTGGGGTGGGGGGAGGGTAAATGCGGACAACTGTAATTGAACAACAATAAAATAATTTAAAAAAAAAAGAATTTCTAAAATGAAAATATGTTTACTCATCATGGGATAGGAAGTCGAGTAAAGAAATTGATCCTTGTTATTATCATTCTGATATGTGGTCCCACTCTTTCTGGAAATGTTGTTTTTAAAATCCTGAAGTACTGTATATGGGTAATTATCTACCTCAAAAATGTGAGAAATCACATCAAAAGAAACAAGAGTCATCCAAATACCAACCCACCAAGAAGTCAAATATTTTTTCCTTGTTCCATTTCCATTCTTGTCCACGCATTATTTTATTACACTGTGGATATAATTATTCCGTTTATGTTGCCACTTCAGTTGCATTGTCTTTATCTTGTCATGCCATTTTCTAATTGTTTAATTGTCTTTGTAATATTATATTGGGTGGTTGTTCTATTGTACTCTGGGACTTTCCGGCATTCTTGAATGTTCATATTGTTTTACAAAATTAAAAACTGAAGTTTCATTGTTGACAAAAACCAGTGCTAAAAATGAGCAAAAGTGGGTGTTTTGACCCTGGGTCTAGCATATAAATCATTTGATTATATGGACCATTTACACATAATATTCTCATGGAGCTGAAATATTTGCATACTACATTTGTGCCTGTGAGTAAGTATGTTCTTTGTAAATTGTATGACACATCATCCCAAAGTCACTGGTTTTCTATTGCCCCACATCCCGCCTTCTAAAATTTTGGTTTGGTTTTCTACTTGCCACCGTATCTTCCTTAGGAAACTTCATGTGACCCAGACAGAAGCCAGGCTCTGGGTCCTAGGATGGTAAATGAGCTGCTTAGGTGGATTTGGACCTTTGAGGTCCTCAAAGAGTATGGTTTCCCCATTCTTCCCCATAATCTTTCTAATTAGTTCAATGAAGTTGAACAAAAGTTCTGAGTTTTGCTATTATGACTACTTTAATTATTTATTTGTTTTGTTTTGAAACATTAAATGTTTCCAAAATATATTGCAGTGTCCTGTTGAGGGTAAGGGTCACCTGGTTAGATTGTACCCTAAGCAGACGTTTTCTCTTCAGTAGCTGAGTAATTGATAATAATTCATTAGGTTGGGTGTTCATGAAAAAAATAAATTGCTCTACACCCTAAAATTCTTGATCACCAATTTCAAACAAAAATATTGTCTGAATTTTTCATTCTAAATTTCACCACTTTACGTGATATGGATTCCTTTAATTCTATCATGAGAACACAAAAGTTGCCAATGGAGAAATGAGGTACCTGACTGACGTACACATGTTTTGCATGGACTATTTTGAATTGAGGTCATCATCAATTCAAGGGAATTTTGAAGGAAGAATGGGTATTTTGACAAGCAGACTGTATTAACAAAAGGGTTTCCCCATGCAGTAAGGCCACAAAACGGAAGGTAGTCTTTGTTACTCAGGATATGATTAAATATTGCCTCATCGTTTAATTTTAGAACTTCCGTCTTAAAGTTGCTTGCATCACTTTAAGGCATGGGTTCAAACCCGAGAATGCTTCTTTTTCTTGTTTTTTAATTATAGAAGTAATTTATGCATCACTATGTCTTTGATAAACAATGAATGAAAGAAGTATCCCATGATATCTTCCTTTTCCAAGCCTCTGCTACTATTTTGTGTTAGATCTAGTCTTTTTTCCTTAGGTACTTTTTTCTTTACATTTTTGTAACCTGCTTTGTATAGAATTTGAATCAGGTTTATTTCACTTAACGCTACTTTATATGCTTTCTTCCTGTGTTTACACTCTTCGTGTCAGCTGTAATTTTTGTACAACATTCCATCCTTCTGATATTTCGTAACGTCCCCAAGTTTGTCCCCCATCGTGGGGCACTTAGAATGCTTAATTGTCTATCATATACTCGATGCAAGACCCTGGCCCACATGCCATGTTGATATTACTCATACAAGTGATGGGCGCGACCTGATCCTGCCCTGATTTGCCTTTCTCAATCAGTGTTGTGTATTTTTTACTGAATTTCTTTTGCCTCTTTTTTTGTCTGGGTGCGGGAGGTCTGAGGGGAGGGAGCTGGTTGTAATCCACTTCATGGCTGGGTATTTTGTCTCTCTTTCCTCAGCGGCGAAAGTGGCGCTGGAAAGACAGTGGCAGCCAAGTACATCATGAGTTACATCTCCAGAGTGTCTGGCGGGGGCCCCAAAGTGCAGGTGAGTTTGCGATGAGGGCCCGTTTTGGACCCTGTCCGATGCGAAAGGTAAGAGGCTCCATTTGCTGTTTGAAAAAGAATTTTTCTTCCACACAAGAGGTTCTGGTTCTATAACCAAGAAACTTGAAATCTGCAAAGAAATCGCATGTTTAAGAGATGGAGATGCCAGTATAGGATGAACTCCTGCAAATCAGCACAAAGGTAAATAATCTGAAAGAAAAATAAACACGAAGAGCGTGAACGACAACTCAGAAAAGGAAGTATAAATGACTCATAAAATGAAAATTTGCTCACATTCGTGATAATAAGAGAAGTGCAAATTAAAACTATACTAAACACTCTTTCTTAAGTGTCACAATGGCAAAATTTTGTAGTATTTTAAACATTCTGTGGGTGAAAAGCGAAACCTAGTCTGTCTCATACATTCCTGGTAGGAGCATGAACTAGTGTATTTTTCTGAAGGGCCTTTCAGCAAACTATCAAATCTACATGCACGAACCTCTGACTTGTTAATTCTGCTTAAGAAAATGTATCTTTTTCTATTTTGATATTTTTTAATGTATTTTATTGATCATGCTATTACAGTTGTTTCCCCTTTTCACCCCTCCACCTGGTACCCCCATTCCCTCCAGCAGTCCTCCCCTTAGTTCATGTCCATGGGTCACGCATATAAGTTCCTTGGCTACTCCATTTCCTGTACTGTTCTGAACATCCTCCTGTCTCTTCTGTACCTACCAGTTTGTGCTTCTTAATCCCTGCACCTTTTCCCCATTCTTCCCCTTCCCACTCCCAGTTGACAACCCTCCAAATGATCTCCATATCTGTGATTCTCTTTCTGTTCTGCTTGTTTGCTTTAGTTTGCTTTTTAGATTCAATTGTTGATAGTTGTGAAGTTCTTGCCATTTTAATGTTCATAGTTTTTATCTTTTTTTTCTAAAATAAGTCCCTTTTTAGATTTCATATAATAATGGCTTGGTAACAGTGAACTCCTTTAGCTTTACCTTGTTTGGGAAGCACTTTATCTGCCCTTCGATTCTAAATGATAGCTTAGCTGAATAGAGCAATCTAGATTGTAGGTCCTTGCTTTTAATGTCCCTGTACAAAACAATATGAGATTCAATCAAGCACAACAGAAAATGATACAATCAAGAGATGCTATAAATATGAGAGGCACAAGGCTGCTGCCAGTTAATATAGCAGACTTTTTTTGTAAGGAGAAAGCGCACACTCTAACATAACAACAGGAAGTATAGTCTAATAAATACATCAACTATCAACATAGCCATTTATTATCTTATCAAGTATTACGTACTGCACATGATTGTACATGTTGAACAAAAGGAAGACCTAGAGCAGCACTATGTGGTGCATGTTACATACAGAATTTGAAATTTTCAAGTAGCCACATTAAAAAAAAGTAAAACATCCCTGGCTGGTGTGGCTCAGTGGATTGAGCGCCAGCCTGCTAACCAGAGTTGCCAGTTCGATTCCCAGTCTGGGGCACATGTGGGTTGCCGGCCAGGTCCCCAGCAGAGGTCACGTGAGAGGCAACCACACAATGACGTTTCTCTCCCTCTTTTTCTCCCTCTCTTCCCCTCTGTCTAAAAATAAATAAAATCTTTCAAAAAAAAAGTAAAAACAGGCCTATGAAATTAATTTTAACCCATTTTATTTAAGTCAGCATATCCAAAACATTATCATTTCCACATAGAATCAAAATTTAAAAATTGATGATTTTACATTCTTTTTGGTGCTAAATCTTTGAAATCTAGTGTGAATTCTACGCTTATGACACATCTCATTGGGACTAGCCATGTGTAGATCAAAGCCACGTGTGGCTTCTGCTTCCACAGTGGGCGGGGCATGCAGTTCAAGAACCCAGATTGGTGTGGTACAGTCCACTTGCTTTTCTCCATTCATATAATCACACCCTCTCCCTAGAAGGTTGATTTGGAGATAGGAATCCAGGATGCTATTTTGTGGGGGGGCTGTTTCTTTACTATAATTTGCTCTTTTTCTTTTCCCCAGTACACTAACCACAAAATTCTATTAGACATGTTGATAGTAGATGGGAGGGTGGGTGGATGGATGACTGGACAAATGGATGGATATGCATAAAGATTCTCAGTTAACAAGTTAGTAATTAAAGAAGGCAAGAGATGAGGAGAAGCCTTTCTTTTGTTCTGTCCCTACAAGAAACTAAGTGTTGATTAGTGGTATAGGCATATCCGATCAGCAAAAACATATAAAGGATTAGAGAAGATCCATATATCAAAATTAATTTTACAAAGAAAACCAAAGTTTATACAAATCCATGAGTTTTTAAAGGAGAATACGTGGCTTGGAAGTAATGTTTCTAACCTTCAAAACTAACCCCGTAGAGGGACCACCCAGAATTTGCTTTTGGTGCCGTTGCTAATGACATGTCCCTGGTCCGTGGAATTCCAGTTCTTTCTCTTCTGACTGTTCAGGAAGGTGCCAAAGGGAACACTTCGGCTGTTACAGTTTATTAGTAATTAGTGCCTTAATCTAGTCCTGTTTTCTCCAGACCACGACTTAGTGGCTAGACGGCAAATATTTAATGTTGACTTTCCTCTTCCTGTTTTCCTATGAGGACAATGACACAGAGCGCTTGGCTTGAAATTAGTCGGTAGCTCCAGAGCACACACCAAAGACTTGTTATTTCTGGAACGTGTTTAACCAAAGCATGTGCATAATTGGAAGTACAGGAATGATCACTTGTCGGAAGACTTCTCCAGCGTCATCCCCTATCTGTTGGGCTCTCTTGCCCGTGGGATGTTTTGCATACTTTTCACTCTGCCACAGAACTAGGGTATTTGAAACCCAAATTCTTGTCCTCCTGTAGGCCAGGAATTGTTCCATACAAGCCAGCATGGGCCCTTGCTGCTCCAATGGTGGCTCCGTGCTGGCAGAGCCAGCTGCACCAGGGAACTGGTCAGAAATGCAGGCTCTCAGATCCTGCCTCAGACCTTCCGAATCCCTAGCTGCATTTTTACAAGATCCCAAGGTGATTCGTACATATTAAAGTTGGGGGAGCACAGAACTCTGTGTCTACAACCTTGTTTGAGGAGGAGAAACTTTAGTTTCCCTTAAGGTACCTGTCACTTAGAGTGAAGAGGGTGGAGGTGGGGCTGCAACAGGCAGGTAGAGCAGTTGGGTAGAGAAGGGACGGTGACAGTGAAGATTCCGATCAGGACAGCAAGGAGACGCCCCTTCGGGCTTCACTCTCCTTCCTGCTCTGAGTGCCGCACACCCGGGAGTGCCGCGCACCGGGGAGTGCCGCACACCGGGGAGTGCAGGGTGAAGCACATCTGGTAGGGAAGCCGAGACTGGGAATGTTTGTACATCCCGACGTACTGGTGGCACCCTGGCTCCGGGAACCCTGCCTCAAGTTGGAAGACATAAACAGGTTAAACTCTGTCGAAAGTTAAGAGTGCCATCAATCCTCCAGAAACCACAGGGACTTACGGTTTTGAGGCCTGTCACCTTGCCTGCATTCAGAAACCAGGTCCTCAGGGAATGCAGGGCTTTGCACGGGGTGGCAGGTGTTTGCACCGTCCTAACCCCTGGTCTGTTTGTGGCGACAGCACGTCAAGGACATTATCCTGCAGTCCAACCCGCTGCTGGAGGCCTTCGGGAACGCCAAGACTGTCCGGAACAACAACTCCAGCCGATTCGTAAGTCTCTTCGCTATTTCACAAAACGTCACCTGGTAGATCACGTGGCTATTCCTGATTTAAGTCTGGCATCTCTGAGGACTTATCACATATCATCCCGATGCTGCCTTTTCCATCTTTTCTTCATTTTCTCCAGCACTGCGTTGTTAGGCTTCAATTTGTCCTTTAACTGAAGTTGTTTTGGAACCACTGGTATATAAATCAGATAGTTTTTGAAAACAGTTCTCACTTGAGTTGCCTTCCTGAGGAAAATGAAAATTGGTGGAAGTGTCAGCTATGGTGCTGGAAGAGTTTCCTTTGTGTCCTGGAGAACAGACATCTTTCCCAGACAAAGAAATGAGTCGACTAGATTGCAAAGCCTTCCTGCTTTGCTTTTGCTTCACAGACTGGGTCTGTGGAAAATGAAGGGAATAGACACTTTGATCGGGCACCTTGGAGAGAAACTCCCTCCTCTCTGTCAGGCACAGTGAGCTGACTGACTCCCCCACGCTCATGGCTGGGTGTGTGTTTTTTTTAATGTATATTCATGTAACATAATAACACCCCGAAATGAGTGCACTTAACCTGACAGGTGCCTCCTGACTGGCCCACTCACCCAAGATAATGAAAACGTCAGCCAAGTGCATTATCATGAATGCCTATGAAAACGTTTTTCTGTCTTAGTGTCTCCTGGGAATTGGAGGGCTGGCAAGGATGAAAATGCGTATTTTCTCAGTAGCTTTGATTTATGTAGGTTTTGCATCTTATCTCATAGATTATGTCTGGCAGTAAAGCACTCAAGGGGCCATCTGTGAGGCTGATTCCCATTTTAAAATAAATAAATGGGAATTTTGGAGAAAAATGATTTCTTTCTCACCCTTCTATTTTGTAAGGAAGCTTCTATTTTCCAGGAGAATTCTTATTAAGCTCTCATGCAGTAATTTTTCAGTTCCCTGGTGATTTATATCTGTCAGCATTGCCCTCATTTTCCTTGCCGTTTAGTGTTATTCAAACTATTTATTCAGTTGTTGACCTCTCTTATTTCTTTGCTGAACACCGGGGTTGTGTTATCTGGAAGCAGTTTCTAGGTAATGTAGTAGGAAATAAGATGTGAATGAATTTTCCACTTGACCTTCTTTTTCCTTTCAACTCCATCTGCCTTGTAAAAATGGACTTGACCAAATTCAACTCTCTTGCTCCCCATCCCCTCTCATTTGCCTTCCTTGGAGACCAGGAAATAATTAAATCAATATTTCTCTTGATTTTTTTCCAGTACAAATTATTCTTCATCCTTGGACAAGGATAATACATCGGTCAATTTTTGTAAAACAAAACAAAAATACCCAGCAATGATTATTTTTCTGATTACAAAATAATGTTATACAATCCTGATGGAAAGATGGGAAGGAGTATGGATGAGCAATTCACACACATAGTAGCATCTAATTGGCATCAAAATTGTTGCCACAAGTAATGAGAAAAATGTAAATTAAAACCGTGTATCATTTTCTGTCTCTCAGGTGGGCAAACATTAAGGAGATGGATAATACCAGTGAAAAGACACTATTGGTTGGAAATGGACACATTTCCCCGGGAGAGCAATTTGGCCATCTTTATCAGACTTTGAAAGCGTTCATTGTCTTTGACCCAGCAATACTTTCAGGGCATAATATCTAAGTTCCCAGTAATAATGAAGTATTTAAAAAGTTATTCATCATCTTGATATGTTGTTAAATTTTTAAAAATAGGCTAAGGAACAGTATTTGCAAAATGGTCCAATTTGTCTTTTAAAATGCACATTATATAAAACAGTTAAGGATAGGGAGACCCAAGATGATAGTAGACTACATGAAAGTTACATTCTCGTCCTCCCTATCAAAATTGCAACTAAATCATAGACCAATCAATCTGGATAACCATCTGAAGACTAGTTGAACACAGTCTCATAACTAAGGATATACAGAAAAACTACCTTACGACTGGTAGGAAGGGCAGAGATGTGGAAAGGGCTGGCCCTGCAACCACATGAAGCAGTAGAGAATACAGAGGGATATCTCAGCTGCAAAGGTTTCCCCTAAGGAATAAGGAGTGTCAGCCACATGCTGGGCTTGGCAGCCTGGAGAAACAACACCGGGAAGAGGAGCCCACAGAACATTTGGCTATGAAAGTCAGCAGGGATTCCCTCTGCCCTAGTGACATGGAGACTGCTGTAAACCCAGGTGCCCTTTTAAAGGGCCAGCTCAGAAAATCTCATTTGTTGGAGGGATGTAGCTCACTTGGAACCAGAGCCACACAGGGAGCAGTTGGGTTGTGTGGCTTTAGGGACAGGACTGGAGGGACAGTCACCAATGTCTCTGTGCTGAGTCCCTTGCCCATACTGCCCACAAACACCATCTTTCTTGGGTTGAGCACTCCCCCTCACTGGGTATTAGCCTGGGGAAGCACACTCGCTCCACCCTGCTGGCTCCCTGAGTCCCTGCCCTGCGAATTTGCACCTGGTGAAGGGATCTGCTGACAGTGGCCAGTCTGGACCGCTGTTGGAGTCCTTCATGAAAAACTCTCAAGGAATTCTGAGCAAGCTCAGGGAGTTCCAGAGACACACAGGGAAAGACAGAGCTGTGTGGCTTTAGGGCAAGGGCCATTTTTTCACGTGTACCTGACAGATGCCACTGTTCCTATGCAAAGCCCTCCCACCACTTGGACGAGTCTTAATCTGTTTAGCCTGATGAATTGAACTGTACTGGCCCCGCCCTAACAACTCCCTGAGTCCCTGATCCACCAGAGAGGACTGAAGGTCCCAGTTGGGTGGCAGCTGGCCTTGGTGTGCCCTAACCCTTTTGGTGAGCGGCCTCAGACCCAACAGTAGTGCCAGTGTTGAGTCTGTATTAACCTAGTAACTACCACTTGCCCCTATGTGGTGACTCACTGAGACTGTGCTTCACACAACTCGTGTACTTCCTGAGGCTCTTTCAAAGGCTGAGCCTAAATGATGGGCAGCCGGCAGGCAGTGACAGATCCTGGAGTGCCTTGGGCCTTTTGCTGATCTGCCCCAGACCTGGTGACAGTTGGCCTCAGTGTGTGGTTTGGCCTCTCCCACAGGCACACAGGCCTAGCACAGGCAGTTACCAACCATGGAGTGTGTTGTAGGTTCTAAGAGGTGACCCAGGGCTGGTCACAGGCAGTGTATGACATTGACCTGCACTGGAGTCCTTCCTAAGAGGCCCCAGAACTAACACAACTGGAGGCTGGCTTCAGACCACATCAGACACAATCCAATTAGCTTTACAAATAGCACACCTAAAGAGGGGGTCTTGGCAGGTACCAAACCCTGCTGAGGTAACTTCTGCTTCTAGGGGGTCATCCCCCACACAGTACACCTATACACCGTGGTCAGGATCCATCCTCATAGTCAGCCAATCTGAGAACCAACAGCAATCAACACTCAACTACAACAGGAGGGGTCACATAACCCACACAGGGACATTCCTGGAGCACCCAGCTCAGGTGATCACACAGATTCTTCCACTGAGGCCCACAGCACACCTACTCCATCAGGCCACCTACAAAGGCTAAGAGACATAGCAGATCTACCTAATACACAGACACAAATAGAGAGAGGAAGCCAAAATGGTAAGGCAAAGGAACATGCCCTTATGAAAGAACAGCAGAAATCCCCAGAAAAAAAAAGAACTAAATGAAGTGGAGGCAAACAATCTATCAGATACAGAGTTTAAAATTGTGCTTATAAGAATGCTCAAGGAACGTAGGGGAAGAATGGATGAACTCAGTGAAAATGTCAACACAGAGATAGTAAGCATTAAAAAAGACATGGAAATCATAAAAAAAAGAAGTCAGAAATGATTAACACAATAATTGAAAAGAAGAATACACTAGAAGTAATCAATAGTAGATAGACAAAGCAGAGGATTAAATCACATTTGGAAGACAAAGCAGCAGAAAACAATCAGAGCAGCAAAAACAAAAAATAATTTAGAAAATGAGGATAGTTTAAGGGACCCTAGGGAGAACATGAAGCATAGCAATATCCACATAATAAGAGTACCAGAAGGATAATAAAGAAAGCAAGGGATTGTGAACTATTTTGGAAAAATAATAACTGAAAACTTACCTAGCCTGGTGAAGGAAAAAGACACACAAATCCAAGAAGCACAGAAAATCCCAAACAAGATGAACCCGAGGACTCCCACACCAAGGAAATTATCATTAAAAAAGCAAAGGTTAAAAACAAAGAGAGAACCTTAAAAGCATCAAGAGAAAGACAGCTATGTACAAGGGAACTCTCATAAGACTGTTACATTATTTCTCAACAGAAAATTTTCTGATTAGAACGCATTGGCATGAAATATTCAGAGAGATGAAAGGCAAAGACCTACAGTGAAGACTACTCTACCCAGCAAGGCTATCATTTAAAATTGAAGGAGAAATAAAAAGTTTCTCTGACAAGAAAAAGCTAAAGACATTTATTCCCACCAAACCAGTATTACAAGAAATGTTAAAGGGACTAATTTAAGAAGAAGGAAGAAAAAAGGAGGGGAGGACATAAATATGTATAATAAAATAGCAATAAATACATCTCTAATGATAATCACTTCAAATGCAAATGGATTAAATGCTCCAAGCAAAAGACATAGGGTGGCTGAATGGATAAGAAAATAATACCGATGTATATGCTGTCTACAAAGGACCCACTTCAGATCAAAAAACACAAACAGACTGAAAGTATTGGGTTCCAAAAATGATATTTCATGCAAATGGATACAAAAAACATACTGGAGTAGCAATACTTACTTCAGACAAAATAAACTTTAAAACAAAGGCAATAATAAGAGACAAAGAAGAACATTAATTACATAATGATAAAGCGATCAATCCAACAAGAGGGTACAACCCTTTTAAAAATTTATACAGTCAACATAAGAGCACCTAAATGCTTTAAGCATATTTTGATGGATGTAAAAGGAGAGATTGACAATAATATAGTCATGGTAGAAGGCTTTAATGCCCCACTGACATTACTGGGTAGATCTTCCAGACAAAAAATCAAGAAAACAGCAGCCTTAACTGACAGAAACCAAATGGATTTAATTTATGTTTTCAGAGCATTTCATCCCAAAGCAGCAGAATATACATTCTTTTCAAGTGCACATGGAACATTTTCCAGGAAAGACCACGTGTTAAGCCACAAAACAATCTCAATAAATTTAAGAAGATTAAAATTTGATCACATGTCTTTTCCAGCCACAATGCTATGAAAGTAGAAATCAATTACAAGCAAAAGACAAAAAAAAAAAATGAGAAAATACATGGATGCTAAAAAACATGTTACTAAACAATGAGTGGGTTAATAAATAGATCAAGGAAGAAATTAAACGATACCTTAAGACAAATGAAAGTGAAACGACAACCCAAAAATCTATGGGTCACAGCAAAAGCAGTCCTAAGAGGGAAATTCGTAGCAATACAAACTGACCTCAAGAAACATGAACAGTCTTTTTTATTAAAAAACCTCAAATAAACAATCTAACCTTACCTAAAGAAACTAGAAAAAGAACAACAAAGTTTGAAGTGAATAGAAGAAGGAAGTAGTAAAAATCATAGTTGAAACAAACTAGAGCTAAAAAAACAAATCAAAAGATCGATGAAACTAAGAATGTTTTTTTAAAGATAAACAACAATTGATAAATCTTTAACTAGTCTCATAAAGAAAAATAGAAAACCAAGATAAATAAAATCAGAAATGAAAGAGAAGTGACAACTAATGCCGCAGAAACATAAAGGACTCTAAGAAAATACTACAAACAATTCTATGTCACCAAATTGGATAATCTAGAATGAATGGGTAAATCCTAGAAGCTTATGATCTTCCAAGACTGAAGCAAGAAGAAACAGATATATCAGAACAGAGCAATTACAATCAAAATCGAGTCACTAATTTAAAAACGTCCCAACAAACAAAAGTCCTGAATCAGATGGATTCGCAGGCAAATTATAGCAATATTCAAAGAAAAACTAACCTCTATCCTTCTCAAACTATTCCAGAAAATTCAAGAGGAAGGAAGACTCCCAAACTCACTTTACAAGGCTGGCATTATCCTGATTCCAAAAGCTGATAAAGGCACAACAAAGAAAGATTATTGGCCTATAACCCTGATGAACATAGATGCAAAAATCCTCAACAAAATATTAGCAAGCTGAATTCAGCAATACATTAAATGTACCGTACACTATGATCAAGTGGGATTTAGTCCTAGGATACAAGGATGGTTCAGTATCCACATATCAATTAAGGTGTTAGACCACATAAACAAAATAAAGGATTAAAAGTAT
Organism: Micronycteris hirsuta; assembly: GCA_004026765.1. NCBI lineage: Eukaryota > Metazoa > Chordata > Mammalia > Chiroptera > Phyllostomidae > Micronycteris > Micronycteris hirsuta. Next base: position 70,082 of record PVJI01006901.1, on the reverse strand, counting down.
ATGATCAGATCAATAGATGCAGAAAAACATTTGACAGAAATCCAGCACCATTTATGATAAACACTCTCAGCAAAGTGGAAATAGAGAAAACATACCACAGCATAATGAAGGCCATACAGGAAAAACCCACAGCTCACATTATACATAATAGGGGAAAACTAAAAGCATTTCCCTTAGGATCAGCAACAAGACAGGATTGTCCACTTAGACCACTCTCGTTCAACACAGTACTGCAAGTCCTAGCCATAGCAATCAAACAAGAAGAAATAAAAGCTATCCAAATTGGAAAGAAAGAAGTAAAACTCATTATTTGCAGATGACATAATACTGTATGAAGAGAACCCTAAAGTCCACCAAAAATCTATTAGAATTTATAAATGAATTCAGTAAAGTAGTAGGATACAAAATAAATATTCAGAAATTTTTTGCAATTTTGTACACCAATAATGAAGTATTAGAAAAGGAAACTAAGAAAACAATCCCATTTACAGTTGCATCCAAAAATAAAATAAAATACCTTGGAATAAATTTAATGACCAAGTAAAAGACCTGTACTGGGAAAATTATAAGAAACTGAAGAAGAAATTAAAGAAGGTACAAATAAATGAAAGCATATACTGTGCTCGGGGATAAGAATTGACATCATTAAAATGTTCATACTATCCAAAGCAATCTATAGATTCAATGCAATTCCCATCAAAATAGCAATAGAGTTTTTCACAGAACTAGAGAAAAATAATCCAAAAATATATATGGAATTACAAAAGACCCTGAATAGCTACAAGTATCTTGAGAAAGAGGAACAAAGTCTGACGTGCCATGTTACTGATATCAAACTATACTACAAAGCTATAGTAATTAAAACGGCATGGTACTGTCATAAAAACAGACACATAGATCAATGGAACAGAATAGAGAGTGTAGAAATAGACTCACACCTATATGGTTAATTAATGTATGACAAAGAGGGAAGAACATACAATGAATTAAACAGTCTACTCAGTAAATGGTGTTGGGAAAATTGGACAGTTATATGCAGAAAAAATGAAAGTAGACTACCTTCTTACACCATATGCAACAATAAACTAAAAATGGATTAAAGATATAGGTGTAAGACTAAAAATAGTAAAACTCCTACAAGAAAATATAAGCAGTAAATCTTTTATTTAAATTTTTTTAAATTTTAAAAATAGTTTGAAAGTCTTCATACTGTTTTCCATATTTCTGTTAGCAATATTTTTTCTAACATTTCCTCAGGCAAGGGAAACAATAGAAAAAATAAACAAATGGGACTACATCAAACTAAATAGTTTTTGCATAGCGAAGGAAACCATCAATGAAAAAAAAAACCTACTGAATGTCAGAAGACAATTGCCAATGATACATCCTATGAGGGGTTAATATACAAAATTTATAAAGAACTCATAAAACTCAACACACACACAAAATCAAGCCAATTAAAAACAGAAAAGGACAGAGGACATGATTAGACCCTACTCCAAAGCGGACATACAGCTGGGTAATAGACATATATATGAAAATATGCTCAACATCAGTAATGGTCAGAGAGATACAAATTAAAACCACAATGAATTATCTCCTCACACCTGTCAGCATGGCTACCATTAATAAATCAACAAACAACAAGTGTTGATGAGGATGTGGAAAAACGATGCACTGTTGGTGGGAAGGCAGATGGGTGCAGCCACAATGGAAAACAGTATGGAGGTTCTTCAAAAAAGTAAAAATAGAACAGCCTTATGACCCAGATTCCACTTCTGGGTATATACCCAAAGAAAAACAAAACACTAATTTGAAAGAATATATGCACCCCTATATTCATTGTAGCATTACTTATAATATCCAAGGTATGGAGGCAACCCAAGTGCCCATCAGTGTATGAGTGGATAAAAAAGTAGTGGTAGAAATTCAGTGGACATCCAGCCAAGATGGAGATGTAGGTAGATACACTTTGCCATCTCGCACAACCAGAAGGACGACAACAACAAATTTAAAAACAAAGAACAACCAGAACTGCCAGAAAATCAAACTGTATGGAAGTCCAACAAGCAAGAAGTTAAAGAAACATTCATCCAGACCGGTAGGAGGAGTGGAGACAGGCAGCCGGAGCAGAGAGGATGCGCAGCAAGGCCACAGCTGGAGGACCCGGGCAGGTGGGGTGGTGGTTGACAGACAGGGAAGTTCCACATTTGTGTGCAGATAAACCAGGAGGAACAACTGGGTGGTGGGACAGACAACGCGATCCAGGCCTCCGGGAGGGGGAAGTAAAGCCTCAAAACCTGTGACTGAAAACAGCTGTGGGGGTTGAGGTGGCATCAGGAAAAACTCCTAGCCTCACAGGAGAGTTTGTTGGAGAGACCCACGAGGTCCTAGAATGTACACAAAACCACCAACCCAGGGGTTAGCACCAGAAGGGTCCAATTTGCTTTTGGTAGAGGAGGAAGTTACTGAAAGCCAGCAGAGAGCCAAACAAGCAGCATTGTTCCCTCTTGGATCTCTCCCCCACATATAGCATCACAAGGCAGTGACCTGGGTTGCCCTGCCCTGGCGAATACCAAAGGCTCCGCCACTTACAATGCAACAGGCCACTGAGACCAAAAAAAAAAAAAAGGCCCAAATGAAAGAACAGATCAAAGCTCCAGAAAAAATACAACTGAGAGACAAAGAGATAGCCAGCCTATCAGATGCACAGTTCAAAACACTGGTAATCAAAATACTCACAGAAATGGCTGAGTATGGTCGCAAAATTGAGACAGAAGTGAAGGCTATGCAAAGAGAAATAAAGGAAAATGTTTAAGGAACCAAGGAAACTGGGACTAAAGTCAATGGTCTGAAGCAGAAGGAAGAAAGAAACATTCAACCAGAACAGAATAAAGAAACAAGAATTCAAAAAAAATGAGGAGAGGCTTAGGAACCTCCAGGGCAACCTTAAACGTTCCAACATCTGAGTCATCAGGGTGCCATAAAGAGAAGAGCAAGAAATTGAAAACTTGCCCTGGCTGGTGTAGCTCAGTGGATTGAGCGCGGGCTGCAAACCAAAGGGTCTCTGGTTCAATTCCCAGTCAGGGCACATGACTGGGTTGCAGGCCAGGTCCCCAGTTGAGGCCACATGAGAGGCAACCACACATTGATATTTCTCTCGCTCTTTTCTCCCTCCCTTTCCTTCTGTCTAAAAATAAATAAATTAATTTAAAAAAAGAAAAGAAACTGAAAACTTATTTGAAAAAATAATGAAAGAGAACTTCCCCAATCTGGCAAAGGAAATAGACTTCCAAGAAGTCCAGGAAGCTCAGAGTGCCAAAGAAGTTGGACCCAAGGAAGCTTATACCAAGGCACATCATAATTATATTACCCAAGATGAGAGTTTAAGGGAGAATCTTAAAAGGAGCTAGAGAAAAGGTGACAGTTACCTACAAAGGAGTTCCCATAAGACTATCAGCTGATTTCTCAAAAGAAACCTTGCAGGCAAGAGGGGGCTGGAATGGAGTATTGGAAGTCATGAAAGGCAAGGACCTACATCCAATAGTACTCTATCCAGCAAAGCTTTCATTTAGAATGGGAGGGCAGATAAAGTGCTTCCCAGATAAGGTCAAGTTCAAGGAGTTCATCGTTACCAAGCCATCATTATATGAAATGTTAAAGGGACTTATCTAAGAAAAAGGTGATCAAAAATGTGAACAGTAAAATGACAACAAACTCACAACTATCAACAATTGAACCTTAAAAAAAAAACAAAGCAAACAACTAGAACAGGAATAGAATCACAGAAATGGAGATCATATGGAGGGTTATCAGCAGGGAAGGGGAGGGGGGATACAGGGAATAAGTAGCATAAATGATAGATACAAAATAGACAGGAGGAGGTTAAGAATAGTATAGGAATGTAGAAGCCAATGAACCTATATGTACAACCCATGGACATGAACTAACCGGGGACGGGGAATGCAGGTGGGAGGGGTTGTGCAGAGCAGAGGGGAATAAAGGGGGGTGGATGGGACAACTGTGATAGCAGAATCAATAAAATATATTTTAAAAAGTGGTGGTACATTTATACAATGGAATATTACTGGCCATAAAAAACAATGAAATCTTACCATTTGTGACAGCAAGGATGAACCTACAGTGTACTATGCTAAGTGAAATAATCAAATAGAGAAAGACAAATACCACATGATTTCAGTCTATTTGGAATCTAAAGAACAAAAGTAAAAGAACAAACAAAATCGAAGCAGACTCAGTGGATACAGAGAACAGATCTATGATTTTCAGAGTGGAGGGGTGTTCGTGGGCTGCCTGAAAAAGGTGAAGGGATTAAGAATTACAAACTGGTAGTTACAAAATAGTCAGAGATGTAAAGTACAGCACAGGGAATATAGTCAGTGATATTGTAATAACTGTATGGTGCCAAGTGGGTACTTAAAATATCTGGAGACCATTTTATAAAGTATATGATTGTCTAACCACTACACTGCACACCTAAAACTAATACAAAATAATATTGAAGGTAAACTGTAATTTAAAATTAAAATTTAGAAACGCATAATTAAGTTGCCTGTAAGTCAAAGTTTGAATATATCATTACAGTGATTGAAGGGAGAGGTAGAAGTGACATCAGTTGGAATTATGGGTAGCTTCATTTTTAAAAATAGACACAAAATATAAATCATAAAAATTCTTATATTCTCACAAATTTTATCAAGTTTTTACAACTATATTATGAAATATTTCAGACACTATTTAAAAAATAATACAGTGAGCCCAGCTGGTGTAGCTCAGTGGATTGAGCGTGGGCTGGGAACCAGAGGGTCCCGGTTCGATTCCCAGTCGGGGCACATGCCTGGATTGCGGGCCAGGTCCCCGATGAGGGCCATGTGAGAGGCAACCATACATTGCTCTTTCTCCCTCCCTTCTCTCTCTGAAAATAAATAAAATAAAATCTTAAAAAAATAATACAGTGAACACCAGTGTACCTAGCACCTAGCTTAAAAAATAAAACATTACCAAGAGTTGATCTTTGTTTTCATTTAATTTTAAAAAATGCAACATCTTGTCTTTGTACAATTTCCCCTTTGTCCCAGGTTGCTCTACAAGAAACTAAACATTTTGCTCTCTCGTTAGGAGTTTTAACTTTTATAGAACAATTTTGAGTTGCGTGTAAGTCTGTTACATTGGAGCCGTGGTTCTCAACCGTGGCCACATAAAAAATCACCCTGTCTGTTTAAAACTGCTTAGGTCTGGGCGCCATTTCCCGGAGACTCTGATTTGCTTGTCCTGCATGACATTGGACATCAGCATTTCTTAAAGGTTCCCCAGGTCCTTCTAACAGGCGACCAACATTTCAAACCACTTCTAGAAGGACTTGAGAGTTTGCCATTTACAACAGCAGCCCCTCCCAGATGTGATGTCTTGTTGGGTTTCATTTCCGCTGCCTCTTGATGGAGAATGGTGGGGAGTGGGGGGTTACATGGACAGATGCTGAATTATTCCCTCCAGAAAAAACATGCTAAAAAAAACAAGATGGTGAAGAAAGGCCAGAAGGGGATCTTGCTCAGCAAGCATTGAGGACCCACTGTAATTTAGGGTAGTGGTTGGTGCTCCCTCTCTGTGTCTGGTGCTTTCGGGTGCTTGTTTTAGGGTTTATTTAGGGGAGGGGATGGGGAGGAGCCATCAGATTAAGACAGACCATTAGACGGTAGCTTTTGTAGCCTTTCTGATACATGGAATCGGCAAATAACTTAACCGGAGCACAGCGGGCTCTGGGTGCTATGGCAGGAGGAAAGAATACGCGGGTGCTCTTCTTCTCCTTACTGAGTTTATGGTCCAGTCAGACTTGCAACCCGGCAGGATTCAGCTGAGAGGGGTGGAATTCATCTGCATACGTATTTTTAAATACTACCTGTGAATGCAGTTAGTCTGGGCATGCTTTCCTGTTTGACCCTTGGCCACACCCCCTTCACACCCACATTCTCCTCTTTTCCTTCATTTACGTTCACCTCTGTAGACCTTTGTGAGGAGTGGAGGGAAGCTTGTTTCTAATGAGAGGAGGGAAAATGTCATTTACTTAATCGGGGCACCTTTTCCAGCTCAATTCCAAGGTGTTATTCTCCTTTGTTCTCTATTAGAAATAATTTAAAAGGAAATAATTAACCACAACAGTAATCAAAAATCCCCACACCCACACTAGCTGGAAGGAACTTTATTTATAATCCGGTGTTTTTATTTTATATAAGAATTTTTGGTCCTCCAGAGATAAAAGGGATTACTTTTGCTCAAAGCCAATAAAATAAGTCTGTCAGAGGGGAAATTTGCTTCTTTTGAGAGAGGCTGATACAGAGTTCACTCTTGTTAGATCAACGGGACTATGTGATGCCCTGTCCCATTCTTTGCGGCTTCCGGCTTAGCAAGCAAGGCCCTACCTGGGGACAGTGGGCAAGGCAAATAACAAATCCTTATTTAGTCAGGCTAGATTAATAGGTTCTCTCAATACAGAATTGTGTGATTGGATAAGAGTAGGGCTATTGTCTGATAGGGAGACGTGAGCAAATTTAAACCAGAACTGGGAATAATTCCGAATGTATATCATTAATGACTTTTCTTGAATGATGTACTGTATCTAAAGGCTATTTTGAACATCATGTTTCTGTTTACTAACCACTGAAGGAAATCCTTAACTTTCTTGCAGGGAAAATACTTTGAAATCCAGTTCAGTCCAGGTGGGGAACCAGATGGCGGAAAGATCTCCAACTTCCTTCTGGAAAAATCTAGGGTGGTGATGAGGAACCCTGGAGAGCGGAGTTTTCACATATTTTATCAGGTTTTCCTTCATATTTTTTCTTTCCTACTTCCTTGTTCCTTTTCCACATTTGTTTGTTTTTCCTGTCAGCTCTCAGGTTTAGACAGTCTCGTCTGTCAAGCCAACGGGTGTCTGTCACAGTGGTGTGTGTCAGTCACTGTGAAAAAAAACTCTGGGAATGAATGACCCTGACTGTAAAGGAGAGTAAGTTCTGGTTGGGGTGAGAAGACAAAAATTTCCCGAAAGTTAAATAATCAACAAAGTGTTGATATAACCTCAAAACAAAATTTCGATTCTTTGCCAAATAAAAACTCACGTGGGGAGATTTGACTGGAATGGTCAGGAGAAGTACATCACTCAGGAAGTTCCAAGTGCGTGCAGGGGAGCTGGCTCAGGCAGGCCGGGTGGCCGGGACAGAGCAGGGAACGTGTGAGCCAGGCCCCAACCGGTGTGCTAGGGCCGAAGTCTCTAAGGGTGAGCTGTGGGATGAAAGACTCGAAATAGGCTACGGATCTTTTCTTTCTTTCTTTTTCCTTTTTATTTTTATCATCAGTTATCCCCTCTTTACCCTCTCCTACTTCCCCCATTGGCTATGGATCTTTAATGCTAGGTCTAGAAGTTTTGACTTAGACGCTCAGAAGCCATGGAGACTTCTGGTCTAGAGGAATGTGGAGGGTGCTTTTAAATTGTGTCCCTGTCTTCAGTGATCTTCTGATTCAGCTAGTTTTTTAAATGTTTTTAAGTGTTTTAAAATATGGTATTTTATATCACAAGTAGATATATCACAAGTAGGCTATCCCAAGAAGAGCAGAAATCCATAGACAATTTCTTTATGAGTTTATATATTAGCATTTCATGTATTGGGGATCCACATTAGATTTTCATTGAAGAAAGCCTGCAACTATTTTTGGTTTTATTTTTGTTTTGTTCCAGCTTGAAGATCACTGGATTAGAAGGAGGTTAAACTGTGTTGATAGCTTACATTTAGTCTAATCAATTGCATAGATATCTTAGATGGTGGCAAACGATTCTTCTTAGTTGGTATCTGTTCGTTGAAAGAATACAAAAATAACCAAAAGCTTTTGTGAATTCAGTAATACGTACTTTTAATTAATTGTATTAATCAAAGCAGCATGTACAGATGATTGAAAAATAATTTTGTGTATCACACACACAGTGTATTATTTACTAAGCAGCAGAGCAAAGTTTATAGTTGTCTCCAGAATCCCTTTCAATAAATGCCAGCCCATTACCCTCTGCACCCTGCCTCAGAAGTCCTCTACCCACAGGTTGGAAACTACCAGACTAGGGGCTGTGGAAGTGATGAGCTTTGGAAAAGATGGAGTTAAAGATTCTGACATAAAGCTGAAGCTGTGAAATCGATGAGACTGCTTTGGGAGTCAGCATGGAGAAAAACCCATGCCTATACAGGACTGGGGACCTGGGGACTGTGCAGAATGAGGAACCGGGGAGTTACTCAGGGGAGGAAAGCCAGGGGAAGGTCAGTGGGCTGAGCAGCAGGATCAGTGCTCAGAACTCCTGCAGGTGAGGGATGGGGCCGAGGTCTGGGGACCAAGAAAGGGCTGTTGGATGTAGCCACTGGAAAGTAGTAGTCACAGAAGCCTTCTCATCGCAATAGTGAGGGGAGGACCCAGAGTGCAGGTGGTTAAGTCGGGATGAGAAAGTAGATTCTGCAGCTTGAAGAAGTTCACTGAGTCAAGGGAAAGCTTCTAAAGAAGGCAGAGCACAGCATGCGTTTGTAGGTAGAAGAGAGAGCAGGATATTGAAGATACAGCTGAGGGGCCTCTGCGCTGTGGATGGGGAGGAATCTGAGAAAGAGGTAAGGGAAAGTTTTTTCTCAGACAACAAACAACACAGAAGAGAAAGCTAGGAAGAGGGTGGCAGAAAAAGATTTCAGAGACTAGGAAGAAAACTAAGGGAGTCCAATGTCTTGGGATGGCCTTCTCGGCAATGGAAATGAGGTTCCCCATTTTGGGGGGGGGTGTTGCTGAGTTGACGTGAGGAATTGGACCACAATGGAGAAGTGTGGATAGGAACTGTCTCTATTTTCCTAAGTCCTGTTGGGTCAGAGACGGCTGGGTGCTGGAGCTGGCTTGCATGGGCTGTGCACATCTGTTTCCCTCTCTTCCTTCAGTGACACTTTCTTAACAGGTTGAAATCAGTCAGGGTAGGAGTATTTACACCATGAAAACAGGCAAACACTACAAACCCATCTTCCCCACAAGGGTTGATGGTTAAACATTTCTAGCACATCCCTGGTGGGAGCGATTTATGAGCGGCTTCCTCAGACCTAAGGCACAGATAGATACCGGAAGTGGAACAAAAAGCCGGGGACAATCATTTGGCTTGGGAGTGCAGGATCTGAGTGGTTTTCTAATATGCACCCTGCAGTGACAAGCATGGAGGGGCCACCTGCACTTAAACAGTCATAAGCCAGTCGAGCAGGAATGAAGTAATTATAATCTGGCCAAGTTTCCACTCTCCTGAGGAATCTCACCACTGAAGCACTGCAGGCCTTTCTGCTTATTGGACAAAGGAAACTTCTTGATTCTTGCAGGTCTGATCAGAGAGTTAAGAACCAGAACTTGCAGAGATGACTTTGGGCTATCACAAGTAGGGCAGAAATCCTGAAGCCCCATCATACTTTGGAGATGAGGACCACAGATCACTTTGGAGAGCAGGGCTAGAAAGTCCCATTGCTGGTGCTCAGGGGTGGCGGCAGCAAGAACCATGCAGTGCCTTTGAGTACTTGGAGGGCCACATCACACCTCCCCCCCCCCCCACTTTCTCTTGTTCCAGCTCATCGAGGGCGCCTCTCCAGAACAGAAGCACAGCCTCGGCATCACCAGCATGGACTATTATTACTATCTGAGCCTGTCTGGGTCCTATAAGGTGGATGACATTGACGACAGGCGGGAGTTTCAGGAAACTCTGGTAAGTGCTGGCACATTGTGAGGCAGGATTTGCTCTGCGGGTGGGGCAGGGCTGCTGGTAGAAAGGGCAGTGAAAGTTAGCCAAGGCGAGAACAGCATGAGTTTTCCACCTCCTTCTGCTCTACATGGTCCATTTCATAAAACACACGTTTCAGCACCCTTAAATAGCCACCTGCCCACTTGCCAAAGAACCACTTAACGATTCTTGAGATGGGTTAAAAAAACAAAAACAGTGAATGCATCATTACCCCCCTGTAGGAGCTCTGATGAAAAGATACAATCTATTGTGGATAATATATTTACCATTCCTGTTTGCTGACGGTTTGCACAATTGTCGGGCTGTTTCCTTAGAGAGGCAAAGCAGAGCGCTCTTATGATCTTAATGAGGCTTAGAAATTTTAAAACACCTTCAGGCTTTTCTCCACCCTCACTCTCTTCACCTCTGCAGTGTACAGGTCAGAATGCGATCTCTCTCCATGGGGTGTGTATGTTATGGTACCAAGGGGAACCCAGGTGGATTATTGAGGGGTCACTCCTCCAGGAAACAACTTAATAAGTCAATCTAGAACTTTGTGGAGGAGGGCTGGTCACCCATGTAGCCACAAAGGAGTGCACTACCAGTGCCCTTTGAATCTGGTACCAGCCAGGCTCATCCTCAGCCCAGATCCAGAACCAGGTGGGAGACCCTGAATGGGCATTTGGAGGGACAGTTGGAAGGAAGCTGATATTTGTTCTTGAAAGGGGCAGGATATTATTCCTGGGTGCCAGGAACAGAGAGGACATCAGAAGGCCACGTGGCCCTGAAGGAGCTGTGCGAAGCAATGCAGATACAGGGCCTGCATTGTTCCAAGGGTGTTCCTTTAGGAGGTGGATATTGAAGACTGAAGCCTTTCGGCTGCTTTTATTGAATTTTGTGGGCCTCAAGAATAAGACTTTCTGATGATGTTTGTATTTGATTTCCTGGGGATTTTTAATCAAGATCTTTTTGAAAGTCCAAGCTATTCTCAGTCCTCCCAGTTAAGGGAAAGACCTCTGAGTCTATTTGGAGCAGCTGGACACAGCGCCAGCATCCTCAGGGAGAAGGGTGGCACCAGATCACAGCAAGGGATGAGAACAGACTTGTTGACTTTGTGTGCAGCTGCTGCTCCCGCTGAGTACCTTTCCTCCTGCGGCTCTCTGTGCCCTTATTCCTGGAGGATTACATGCTCTCTCTAGGGACCGAACTGCCTTCCCAGCACTATTTTGAGACCTGAGGAGGATGTGTGAGTTCGTTGGTCAGGGATAATGTCTTATGCGGACTTCCAGCTGTCATCACTCACTGAGCCACATGTAACTGCCCCACCCAACCGAAGCCTGGGCTCCTTCATTACGTACTCATTAAGCTGGTGACCAGCCTGTGTGGGTAATTTTTCCTTTTCCCTCCAGCACGCAATGGATGTGATCGGGATCTTCGCGGAGGAGCAGACGCTGGTGCTGCAGATAGTAGCAGGTGTTCTCCACCTGGGAAACATCAGCTTTAAAGAAGTTGGCAATTATGCCGCAGTGGAGAGTGAAGAGTGTGAGTAGTTTTGGCTCACGGTTGTTGGACAAGGGGAAACCATTGTTTGGCTCCATCAGAAGTAACCCACTGCTTTCCTTTGCTTAGATCTCAGCCCGGGTATTTTGGGAAGAGACGAGAAGTCTTATGGGTCCTGCTGTGACAGAACAAAAGGGCCCCTGAGTGTCCAGGCCTCTCCGGTGCCCCTGCCTCTCCTCCTACATCCCACACTGACCATGCCCGAGCTGCACCCAGACCATCAATGAATTCATTTCAGTTTATCATTAACTTTGGGGAAGTCTGGCAGAATTTCACATCTAGGCTTAAAAGTCAAGCGATACTTTAATGAAGATTAGAACAATAGCTGAATAACTCAAAAGATTTGTCTCCTAATAAAAATCTTTTCTGCGACTGATCGTTAGGGTCTACATTCACCCAAAGATCATGAAGAGCAAGTGATGGGCTACATGTGAATATGGAAAGCTTACAGATTCAGTTTGCCCCCTGGGTTGGATTAGATGGGATTTCTGAAAATTGAAAAAAGAAAAGGACATTGACCGTTGTGTTGATATTGTTAATGATCACCTTTAATGGTTGCCTCTGTAGCAGTCAGAGGCTGAAGACCCGAATGATCCTTTTTACTCTTTGAGAATAAATCAAGTCCTTCCTGCAGAGACGCTATGGATATGCATGGCGCAATCTACCACACGCCGTGGCGGGAGCCTGCAGCCTCTTCGGCATCAGACAGCTTCCCAGGCTGCTTTCAGAAGCCACCCACCCATCCTTCAGCCACCCAGGAAGACATTTCTTCCTTTCTCAGCATTCTTCAAGGATGATAAATTTAGATGCTTAGTAATAAATAGTATCCCACTCATTGCTGACAATGCAATGGGGCTATTTCCATTCCAAATAAGGTTCTTTTTTATAATTTTGTTTTCTTTTGTGATAAAAAGGGAAGTACTGCTAACTTCTGATGTCCGTCTGATAAAGAGCAAGATGAATTATGTTTACCAGGGAAAGGAGTGGGATGGAAAACAATAAATTTACAGGGTGTCCAGAGTCTAGAAACACAACCTAAAAATAATAATAGTCATAACTCTGTTTCCAGACTTTATGGACATTGCCCTTTCCGTTTACCAAATGCGTGTGTACACGTGTGTGCAGGAGGGCCATTCGCACATGGCCTTTCGACTTTGTCAGTGTTGGTTTCTTGGTGGTTTCTGTGGAAGGGACTGGATTGCTCTGGCCTTCGTAGATAGTGCAAGCCTTTACTACCCCTTTATGCTGGGGAATAGAGGCACGGCTCTGACACAGCTAGCGTTTCCCCACATACTTGAGCCACGAAGTTAGCTTACACAGCCCTCGGGGTCAGGCCCGGGATTGGGAAGTGCCTGGCTGGCGGTGGTGGAGTGGCGGCGATCAGGAAGGGCTGTGCTTGAAACCAAAGAAGCTGAACAAAGAAAAGTGTCCTCCAGCCAATCCTTTTTTTCCTGTTCTTTCGGTAACACCTTGACATGCTCCAGATGGGTGCCCTGTCCCAAGCTCTCCACACTCCCCCTTTGCCAGTCAGCTTGTCCTCTTCCCTGCAGGGAGCCAGGGTTTCCTATCTCTTGCATTCCTTTCATGGGATGTGTGTTCCAAAGCAACTACACACACTCACTCATTTTTCCCGTGCTTATGCATTAATGGGAACATACAACATAATCTGCATTCTATCTTGAAGATTATTTTATATCAATTCACTGAGGAGCTCCATCTTTTCTATAGTTGCATAGCGTTCCACTTTTGGGCTATTTTTTAATTCATTGAACTAATCATCCTCTGGGTGGACACTAAGATGGTTTTAGATATTCTGCTATTACAACACTGAATGAACACTACTGAAATGAGGGACCTGGCTTGCGCTCTGTTTCTGATATTTGAGTATTTCAGTGGAATAAATTTGTAGAGGGAAGTGCTAGTCCGTGTTTTTATAACGAAAGAAAGCAAACTTTCTCTAGCTACCGTAGGGGGGGACATGGCAAGATTCCCATCACAGCTGAAGCAAAATAGCCATTAATGATGACAAGTTTTGTTGTTACCTGCCCTTCAACTGCTGGAGCTATAGAATTTCCCGAGTCCAACCTTTACGTCGATGAAAGGTCACACACGCCTCCACTTGGGCACTTGGGCCCCATCGTTGCCGACAGAGTGAGATGGTATTTTGAAAACAAGTCTTGCCCAAAAGATGTTAAATCCAAATTAACCTAAGAATTTTGTTCAAGGAAAATAATACAACATAAATATCAATGAGGAGCAGAAGCAACAATACCCTTGTTTGCCCTGTTAATTTTTATTTTTTAAAAGTTTTTTACTGTGCCATTTCTCTTAAATGGAAAAATTAAATCTGACTTTGCTTTACTCTTTCACGCACTAATAGAACTCTATCTGCATTACCACAATGTGCTGACACATTACTTTCTAGCAGGTTCTTTTATATTCCTCATAATTCTGATTAACTATACCAGACTTTAGCTGTAACTAGACTTTGTCAGCATGTTTAAGGTAATCACGGCCTGCTCCTTCCTCCACCGCCCCAAGGCCTCCGAGCCTCCGCGCTGCGCTTACCCAGCCCCAGTCACATGGACCCTCGTGGAAATTCACAGCTCTGAAAGTCGACTGGAGCAGCCCTATAACTTCAACACTAGGGCAACCACTGAAGAAAATACGAGGTCATAAAAGGTTATTCTTGAAACACATGAGATGGATTTTTTTCCAAAGCAAGTACTGGATTTCTTCTCCAGACTTCTTCGCTGTTTCCCTAAGCTGTGGTTCTGATTCTTGGCTAAACTCCATGCCTTGTTTTCCGAGTGCCCACAGTCCTTCACTGGTGCCCTCTTCTACCGCAGAGGTGTGAGCCGCGGAAGTGCGGAAGTGCGTATGGCATGTTTCTTTTTCCGTCTCATCTGTCTGTTTTGTCTCCAGGACCCAAAGACTTAGCACGTGTTGTTATGTTTCTTTAGCTATGGTCATAAAGATAACAGCATCAGCTTTTTCACCAAGTATTTGAACCTCGTCCCCACGTTAGCATGATGATGGGCTTGGCAGAAGCTCATGTTTACAGGACAGACAGTGGGGCTAATTATTTGTTGTATCAAAGCATTCGCTGTGTAGTTAACCATGAAGAGGGAGGGGCCCTGGTGAACGTACCGTAGACCGCGGAAGACCACTGTGTCCAGCGAGATACTCTTGTACCCAGGCTGTCTGCCTGGTGGTGATGATGGCCATCAACATTGTAGCTCCCTTTAGTGAGCCTCTTACATGTCACATACTTTGGTAAATGGCTCTTGACTCTCACGACAACCTACATGTGTCAACCTTATGTCTTTGCTCTGTGCAAAGGTAAACTTGGTGTTTATTAGAAGACACATCTGGGTTCCTAAACATACGTGTGTTAACATTCAAACTAAACTTAAGCAGGGTAAGGAGAGGATAAAGAAGGTAAAGGGGGTCAAATATATGGTGACAGAAAGACACTAGACTTTGGATGGTGAACACACAAGGAATTATACAAATGATGTATTATAGAATTGTACACTTGAAACTTAGATAATGCCCCTAACCAATGTCACCCCCCCAAAATTTAATTTTAAAAACTCATGGAAATGGCATTGGTAAATTACTGCACTTGATTTTGTTCACATGCCTTTTGTAAAAGAGGAAGCCCTCTGCTAGTCAGACCATTTCTGTGAGACGCTCACATAGATGATATATACCTAGCTCTGGCATCACACTTCCTCAAAATGCAGTCACTGACTTCATCTCATTGGAAGGTATATACTAAGAAATGTCAGCCTGTTCATTCTAACACCATCTGTGAAACTCAAACAGATTATCCTTTAGTGGGAGGCTTGTGATTTCTGAGCATTATCATAATAAGGTTTTTAACAAAATGCTTTTATCAAAGAATTTTGGTAAGCTTTATGCAGAAAAGAAGACTCATATTCCAGTTCAGAATTTTGATTTGTACCCATAAAAATCTTTCATTAATATTGGCAAAAGTCTGAGCATCCTTTCATTCCCAAAGGTGGTGTCACTGACTCGCATTAGTGTGTTTTAACCAGAGGGGGGAAAATCCCATTTATATCACTAACCCTTCTCTGGGAGAGTTTCTCGGCCTCAACTAGTTGCTGAGCCATGAGAGCCTCAGCTTCGCTGCCCGAAAGCCACAAACTACATGACCACATGTCCTCGGGGTGGGGCGGGTAGGCTGTGTTATGAACCATGTTGACACCCTCCATTTTGTCCCACACGTCGTGCCCAGAGAAATCTGCGTGTGACGCCCCTCTCCCAAAGCCGTCCAGGCCCCTCTGACTCCAGCCCGAATATCTCAGACCATTCTGTGACCTCCACTGTTGGAATTTGTCCTAACCTTTATTTATCTACCTTAACTTTCCGCTGAAGCCAGTGTCAGTCTGCTCGCTGCACCTCGACCACGTCTCCCAGATTCCTGCTTGCTAACCTTTACACGTTCCATTGTCCTTTCTCTCTTCCTCTGCATCTATAAAGATCCTGTCCATGCTTTTAGACCTCGCCCAATTCCACATCTTCCTTGATCCCCCCAGTAAGTAGTAACATCTTTTGGTTCTAAATTCCTCCCAGACTTTATTGTCTGTGTCACAAATTTAACTTTTCGTAGGCGCCTTTATTTGGCAGACTGCTTTTGTCTCCCCTGGATTGTCTTCAGGAGGTCTTCAATACTCTGTGTCCTGGCCTCTCGCTCCAATAACCCTGTGCGTGGTGACTACTCAAAAAATACGGGATTGGCTATAATGATTAGTTTGATGACGTCAGGTGCTTCACGCTCGTCGAGAATGATGCCATGCAAACACTGTGTCAGAGAGGAAGAAAACAATACTTAGAGCCAAAGAATGTTTCTTGATTTAGTTCCTTCCGGCTGCCCTGCTGGGAGAGATGTCCATTTTAGGCATTCAGCTGTGATCTCAGTAGTGGGGATAGGTTTGCTACCCTTCTTGGTTCACTGGTTTGTATTATTGGAAGTCTCGGTTATCAGAGGAATTGACTCATGAAATGGAACAATTGGGGAAAACATGTGGATGGATGTGTGTGGGATTGCTGATAAGCGTCTCCACTGGACAGCAAGTTCTTGGGGACAAAAGATGGCATCGTGTGTGTGTGTGTGTGTGTGTGTGTGCAGCCTGCATGTTGCGATACACATTGTTAAAATTCTGTGAGACATTCGTGGTTTACTTTGTTTTCTATAGTTTTGGCGTTCCCTGCATATCTCCTGGGGATAAACCAGGACCGGTTGAAGGAAAAGCTAACGAGCCGGCAGATGGACAGCAAGTGGGGAGGCAAGTCAGAGTCCATCCATGTGACCCTCAATGTGGAGCAGGCCTGTTACACCAGGGACGCGCTCGCCAAGGCCCTGCACGCCCGAGTCTTTGATTTCTTGGTAGATGTAAGTAAACACAGACTGACACTGGCGATGCTTCATGTTGTAGCCAGAAAGAACTAAAACTATGAAGGGTTTGTGTTCAGGTTTTGGCTCATTCCTTTTAGCCATTACCTTACTACTCCCATTTTTACCATGTAATCCTGGGATCCTTGAATCCTGTTTTTACTTCTAGAATTCCCCCAAGACACTAATACAGTAACAGCATCATGTGGACAATATACAGGGTAGGGCAAAGTAGCTTTATAGTTGTTTGTATGGGAAACAATACAATAATTAATAAATAATAATACAAGAATAAACTCTCTGTTTCACATACTCACAACTGTAAACCCACTTTTGCCCAACCCTGTACTTATAGAGGCAGGACTGAGGACCAGGAAAGGAGAGGACCCATGGTCATGCAGCTGTCTGGATTTTGAGCCTGAAGATGTAGGAATGTTGTATTTGTCATACCTTACTGTGATAGGAATTAGTTCAGAACTCAGTGGCTTCAACAGTAAACATGAATTCTCTCATCTGGGAAGCGACTTAGCTGGGCAGGTCTGGTTCAGGGCTGAGGCTGGAGTCAAGATGCTGATGGGCGCTACAGTCGTCCCGAGACTTGGTCAGAGTTGGAGGACCTGTGTCCAAGATGACACACTCACATGGCTGTTAGCAGGACACCTCAGTGCCTTGCCACATGGTCCTTTCTTTTGAGCTGCTTGAATATGCTCGCAACGTGGCAGCTGGCTTCCCCCGGAGTGAGTGATCTGGGAGAGAGCAAGGCAGAAAGCATAAGGTTTTTACTAGTAATGCCCTCATCTTGGACTCAAGCATTGCCACCCTGCAATATTCTGCTCGTTAGAAGCAAGTCACTTAGTACAGCCCACACATAAGGGGACAGAAATAGGCTCCACCCTCTAAGGGTGACTTTGTATACAGTCATCCCTCCATGGCCGTGGATTCCACATCCGTGGACTCAGCCAATCATGGAACAAAAATATTCACAAAATTAATAAGTGTTATGTTGTTGCTGACTATGTAGTTAGGCCTACGATGGTTGTGTCTGTAACTAAACATGTACAGGCTTTTTTCTCGTTGTTATTCCCTAAACAATACAACATAACAACTGTTTATGTAACATTTACATTGTATTAGACATTTTTAGTATATAGAGATGATTTAAAGTTTATGAGAGGATGTCGGTAGGTTGTCGGCAAATACTGGGCCCTTTTACGTAAGGGGCTTCAGCATCCATGGATTGTGGTATCCACAGGGGCCCTGGAACCACTCCCTTGCATATATCTGTATTTTAAAACCACCACAGATTCTATATTCTAAAACTACCACAGATCGTTTTTAATGATGGGATAATCATATACATATACTTACATGCGCATTTGCATATATATACATATTTATCTATGTATACCACATAGCGATCCTCACACTGGTCTCTCCGCAGTGTAGCAGTGCCAGTGGCGGTCTATGTAAATCACCGCAGCTCTGAATGGGAGGACAATAATAGCAAACACTTATATAGCACTTACTATGTGCCAGATTCTGTCCTAAGTACTTTAGGAAAAAAAAGAACTCATTTAATTCTTACAGCAAGCCCATGACTTAGGTATTATTATCTCCATTTTATAGATAAGCTAACTGAGGCACAGAGAGGTTAAGGAATTTGCCTAAGGTCACACCACCGCTAAATAATAGATCTAGGAATCAAGTGCAGGTAATTCACATGCTCCAGCTGTTCTACTTGTCCGCCTTTTATATAATCAAGGTGGAAAGAACCCTAGGGAAACCCTAGTCAAGGGCCATTTGACCCAAGAAGTCTGTTTGCACCTAGGCCACAACGTCTGTAAGGATTAAGGTATGATAAGGTGTGATTAAGGTATATTAGGGCAGAGCAGCATACAGTAATTATTCTGTGTGCTCCTCGTGGCTAGTTTAAGGGTAAGATTGCTTACCCTTAAGGGAAGGTCAAGGTCATGCCAAACCTTAGCCATGTTTTTAACTTGTCCAGAGCCCTCATGTTACTGACAAGGCAACCTTAGACCCCATTATTCAGGGATTTGCCCAAGGCCATTCAGCAAGAAGGTCATGCAGACTTGGGACTAGAAACCATATCTCTTGGTTCTTTGTTGAGTGTATCCTCCAGCACCAGGCTTCTCACCTGATTTCCTTTCCATGTTTCCTCAGTTTTTTGTGTGGTAAAAGGTGGTGGATGCCCCGTGTAAGAGATGCTAATTAGAGCTGACATTTACTGAGCACTGACTGTGTACCAGGTACTGGGCTCAGTGTTGTATATTATTGCTTTGGTTTTTTTGTTTGTTTGTTTGTTTTTCTTTTGCCCAGAAGACAACACTGGTACCTCAAGATTCATCCGGGTGTCACCCCCTCCAGGATTTTTTTCTCCTGTATTCCTTTCTCCCATGCAATCTCACTAGCCCCTCTCACCCACACTACCGCCCTGTTATGAAGCCTACTCCGCCGAATTGCGCATCTCTTCTCACAGAGATCAAGGACACAGAGCCAGGCATCATATCACTTCAGTCTAGTCCCAGGCGTTCCCTCTGGCCCAGTGTGATTTCAGGGAGTGCAGTGTTATCACTGCCATTAGGAGAATTGCAGTGAGAATTAAATAAAACTACATGCAGAAGGCTCTTAGCAAAGCCTGGGGCAGGTGAATGTTAAATACATGTAAGCTGCTTTTATTATCATCGCTTTAAAGGTAATTGCTGGTATTATTATTCATAGTTGGCTCGCCCTTTCTATAAGCTCCTTGGAACAGATTGTCTTCTTGATATCCCTGGCATACTGTGTTAGGTGATCATTAAATAACTATTGAATGGGGTTCTTTATGTAAAATAGGTTTTACTTTGATTATCCAAAGTGACATTTTCTTTCCATTCTCAAGACTTCCTGAAGAAAACGAATTCTGCCGAATTGAATGGTTCTCATCATTAAGCAAACCTTGTTTAATCCAACCATAATAGTTTTCTGTGGTCCAGGTGGCTTCCCCAAGTACTTGACGTTGCACTGAGACTTTAGGCTGTAGGTCACCCGTGTCCTTGTTGTTCTGTTTCCAGCAGGCACTAGTATTTGCTGTGCACAGAATTGCTTTCCGTTCCCCCACGCATGCCCATTTTTCACATGAAAGAAAAGGAGTTAATTGCCATGCCGTTTGCTTTCCCCTAGTCCATCAACAAAGCGATGGAGAAGGACCATGAAGAATACAACATTGGTGTTCTGGACATCTATGGCTTTGAAATATTCCAGGTAGGACCAGTTTGAATAATTGGGGACAGGGGCGGGTGACCCATTTCCTCTGGCTTGAGGAAATACATTAATTCTAGGCAGTGGAAAAAAAACCCTTACTATGGTCCAATTTTCTCCTTTGTGAGTTCTTTGCGTCCCTTTACCAAATTAGTTTCTCCTAAATATAAACGATGCAGCTTTCTCCTGATGCCTCCAACGTGTTTGTTAAGGCTTTTCACATGGAAACATCTCACTAAATCACTAAAGCAATGACTTCAAAATGATTTTGCAGAAACAATTCATGGAAGTACCTTTTTCTTTTTCTTTTTTTTCCTCAGAAAAATGGCTTTGAACAGTTTTGTATCAATTTTGTTAATGAAAAATTACAGCAGATTTTTATTGAACTTACATTGAAGGCAGAACAGGTAAGGATTCTCCCTTCCTTCATCCTGTTCTTTGTCTCTCTTGTTTTATTTTAAAGGATATAGAGTTCTCTTTCAGTAACATTCAGATTTGAGTCTTGTCTTAGGAAATGTACTTAATAGAGTCAGGCAGAAAAAACACATGCCATGGTGACATTTAAGTTAGTGAAATATAAACACCATCTGCTACATTTTCTTCCTGCTTTAAGCAGAGGATGCTGTGAAGTTGGACTTAGGACTGGCTGCTTTTATTGCTCTCTGACTCATTGGCCAAGTACAAAATGGAAACCTAGTTGCAAGCCCAAGTATCTATGGCATATATTCTGTTTCAAAGGAAAAACATGGTTTTCTCACATTTGTTCTACTCTCAGTTCTTCCTACAAATAGCTGTCTTTAACAAAGCCGATATTTTAATTCTGACTTAAGGTGAAATGTCTTGCTTATAGTTTCCTCTGCAAGTCCAGGGCAGGTTCCCTTTTATTCTGGATACAGCGTTGTTTTTCGATTCGAGGGCTGCTGTAACAAAGTCCCACCAACCGGGTGGTTTAACACACCAGAAAGTTCCTCTCTCAGAGCCCATAATCAGAGTGTCACCAGAGCCACACTCCTGTCAGAGGTTCTGGGGGAGAGCCCTTCCCTGGCTCTCCCAGGTTCCACTGGCTCCTGACCTTCCTTGTTTTGTGGCAACATAACTTCAGCCTCTGCCTATCTTCACGTGGCCTTTTTCATTGTGTGTCCAAATGGTTGGATAAAGAGATCACCCTAAATCCAAGATGATTTCACTTGTGAGATCCTTAGCTAACTGTATCTATTATATAAAGATCGTATTTCCCAACCTCACATTTTGAGATTTTATATGGACATGAAGTCTTGGGGAACACGTTCAGTCCACTCCACACACGAGAGGCTGTGTTGGGAACATTTAGTCATGGAGGTGTCTGTGCCTCAGCCTAGAAACCCCAGTGACCAGTGGCTTTCACATCAGCCTCTGCCCGGAAAGTCCAGCCTTCCCACCACCTCGTAGCAGCTAGAGCCAAACAGCCAATGGAAAGCGTGGGGTGGGCTGAGACAGAAAAACGCAGGCGGAGGCTACATCATATAGGAACTTCGTGGGGCGTGGCAGAAACTTCAGGTTTTATAGCAAGTAGGATAGGAAACCATTGTGGCATGCCGAGCAGAGAGTGACATGGTTTGATTTGTGTTTCGTGTTTTTAAAGAGGTCACCACTCTGGCTTTAGAGACTTACAGAGTGGGGTAAGCCCTGGAAAGCAAAAAGGAATGGAAGTTTTAAAACCAGTTAGGAGACCACCACAGGAGACTCCTGGGCAAGAACTGGTGGAGCGTCGCCCTTGATGCAGCGGTGAAGGCAGTGACTGAGGGAGATGGTCAGATCCAGTGTGTGTCTTAGAGACTGAGCCAGCATGTCACTCAAAACCATTAGCAGTCAGCTGAGCGGGAAAGCGGAATCGAGGATGATTTCCACCCTGTAGCTTGAATAACAGGGCCGGTGCTGGGACTGTTGATGGAGGTGCGATTAGGAGGGCAGTTGGAGTGGAGATTCAGAGCTCCGCTGAACAAGTTGTGTTTGAGAGGCTTGTTGCACATCCAAGTGCAGATTCCAAAATCAGATTTTTGTGAGTCTGGAACTCAGTGGGGAGGTCTAGGCTACAGAAGTTAACTCAGGGTCCTTAGGTTAGAGGTGCTAATGGCATTGATTGAACTCACCTGGAGAAGAAGGGTTGCGAAAAGGAGAAGGCTGGAAGATTGAGCCTGAGATTCTGCACCCCGTAAAGATTAGGCAGAAGCTAACAAAGCCGGACTGGGGAGGAGGGAGGAAAAGCAGGAGAGTGCGGTGCTGTTCATCAGTTAGATGAGTATCTGATCTGAGTGAGGAACTGTCCCCTTAAGTCACCAGATGCTAATCTGTGCTTCTGTCCTATGTTAAACTCGGAGATTATTGTGAAACAGACCTATAGGTTAAACCATATTAAATTACCATTTTTGAATGTGAGAAATGATTGTGTGGTAATGATTTCAAATGGTTTGAACTGAATAAAAATGATATTACCAAGCAATGCAATGTTCCTTTTCTATCCCTCTTAGAAAACAAACCAAAAAAAAAATTAAAGTTCCAAGTTTTTGTCAAAGGGCATTCGAGTTTTTCTTTCTTGGTGATTTATGTGCCTTTGATATCCATACACGCGGGGTTCAGCTCGTCTTCCCTGGGTAGTAACGGGAGCTCCCGCCCTCTGTCCTACAGGAAGAGTACGTTCAGGAGGGAATCCGGTGGACTCCCATTGAGTACTTCAACAACAAAATCGTGTGTGACCTCATAGAGAACAAAGTTGTGAGTATTGGTCTGGTGTCTGTTCGCTGCTCACGGGTTCACATTAAGTGAGTTTTTCTTCTCTGCGTCATTATTTTAGAATAGACAAAGCGATAACTTTGGTTTGCACACAATTTTAGTAATTCCGTTAATTTTATGTATACGTGTATGTGAGCGATAGGGTTTTTTTTGTAAATATCAACATGTGTATATGAGTAAAAGGCCAATTTACAAAGAGAAGTTGTTACTGAATTCTAAGAGAAGACAAGTATCATTTGTGTGGATGGCTTGGCACAGAAAGAGACATAAAATCGATCCTGCCTTCTAGATCATTCGTACCACTTCTAGGACTTGAGCCCTAGAAATTATTCAAAGGAGAACATAAAGGATGTGGACAGAGATCTCTGCAGTACCATTTTTGGAGGGTTTTGGGGTTTTTTTGTCTTCCTTTTAATAAAACTCAAAACTGGAAACAGTGAAAACCCCCCTAGACAATTAATTCGGTTAAGTAAACTGTAGCCTATCAGAGCAGGGGAAGTATAGCCATTAAAAAGGAGTTAAGTGTGAAGACTGTATAAAACACGAGGGTTGTTCGTAAAATAGTGCCGTGTGGGAAAGAGTAATGCGTAAGGGAACGTGTGCGTGTGTGGCTGGAAACCATGCCGGCAGGTACAATCGGCTGAAAGCAAACATTCAGGAATGGATTCGAGTCCAAAGAAGTGTTTTAATTTTCCTTTTGGGTTTTTAAAATTAACTTAGTACAAACAAGATGGAGCCAATAATGATTTGTGTATGACTTTCGATAGCACTTCCAGGAGTTAAACAATTTTTTTGGAAAATGGACTTTTTCTCCATCATTAGATATAAGTGGTGACTCCCATTTGGGATTTATTAATGTCATTCTTGTTCAAAGGAAAAGAGTGACTTTCAGGATAGTATCTTGAATCTAGGGGACTGTTTCCTTGCTTAAGAAAAGACCTGATAAGCGTTGTATGTGTTTGAGAACGGTCCCTGACTTGGGGCTTTGGCTTTTGGTCCCGTCAGAACCCCCCGGGGATCATGAGCATCCTGGATGACGTATGCGCCACGATGCACGCAGTGGGTGAGGGGGCGGACCAGACGCTGCTGCAGAAGCTCCAGATGCAGATCGGGAATCACGAGCACTTCAACAGCTGGAACCAAGGCTTCATTATTCACCATTATGCTGGGAAGGTATGGCCAGAGAGCCGGGGTCAACAGGACAGGAAACGTTATCTTTTGTCATGTCGACCTGTTTAAGCCTTTGGGTCCGTCATGTTTTCTCATGAGGCAACTGAAAACGGTGTCCATATAGTTTCATCTGCCTCCCTGTGTTTTATTCATTCAATGTGGGGCCTGGGAGGTATTTGGGGAGGCAATACCAAAGGCAGTACGCACTACTGTGTACTTTTTAATCACGAATCACCCTGGCACGTATGTTAACTGCTGAAGGAGTGGCTTTTGGTTTTGCCTCTGGCTGCACTCACAAGCCTTCAAGCCTTACCTGCCCATGGCCACCTGGAATATAAATAGGGACCAAGGTTCCCATTTGGTGATTGCTCACGATTATTGGGTGCCTACTTGGTACCGGCTTTGTGTGGGTGCTGGTGACACAAAGTAACTCGAGGTCATGATATTTAGGGACTTTCTAGTCCTGTGGAAATCCAATGGTCTCACCTTTCATCCTAACTAATGGTTTGTTAACCAGAGTCCCTGAGCATGAGTTTTAAGCTGAGTTCATCCAACTCTGACACCGTTTGTAATTGAAATTGCAAACCCTCAGATGACATGGCCCATTGCAATGGATTAATGAATATAAGGACATTTTAATTCATTTTTAAAATTTATTCTGTCTTAGATGAAATTTAGGGAGAGAATTAAGTTTATTACTTAGACATGCCTAGGAATCCATTGAAGAAGGGGTACGTGAGACGTAGACCCTCTGGGCCATGTCGGCAGCCAGACGCCATCCATTGGTTCCCACAGGCCATCGCCGATTGCGTTGGCTAACAAGTTAAGTGAAATATGCACAGCTTTAATGTGACAGTTCCTGATGAAATCTGGAAATACATACATTTTGCTAAGAACAGCCATGTCTGCTTGGGATTTTTTTCTTCAATAAAATGCTTAAAGGATAAAATTGGATTTTTTCCCATTCTTGGCCAGGTATCCTATGACATGGATGGCTTTTGTGAAAGGAACCGTGATGTGCTTTTCATGGACCTGATAGAGCTCATGCAGAGCAGTGAACTGTAAGTGCGTTTCGCCTTATCTGACATGGGACAGAGGTTTGATCAAGGTTCAGTATCAAAGTAAACCTGTGGATTGGTCAGCGTTTCGTTTCTTTGAACATCCTTTTTCCAATCCCAGCCTTGCCCTTGTATCCCTAACACTTCCCGCCCTGAAATTCCAAGTGCCGTGTTCATGCCCTTTGGGGCCCCTAGCTTCATCGTGTTCAACACTATTATCAGGGACAGGGGATGGCCATGTCTGACCATCTAAGAGTGGAAGAGTCTGGTTCTATGATACTTTGCCTTTGGAATATCATCCCAAGAATTTTTCATGGTCACTCAGTTTTTTAAGATGGCCAATGGTTTTAAAAGACCCAAGTTAACCTGAGTCCCTGAAGAAATTGGGAAGTGGCTCTGGACCTCTGGGAGGAGCAAGTCAAGAGGGATGGCCTCAGAGACCCACTTTCACTCCCAAGACCCTGTCAGGCTATAGAGGTAGGAGCCGCAGAGGCTACCCCCTGCAAACTGCTGGAAGTCTCGGGACCAGCCGTTCTCTGTCCCTTCCTCCCCTCTTCCCTGTGAAGTTTCCTGAGATCCCAGGTAACCGGTATGGTGCATAATTTACATGATCAGAGCTGTGTATGCCAGGGAAGTACCATATTGCACAGTCTTCCAGATTTAGTTTTAGAGCTGTCTGCAAGTAATAGCTGCTGTTTTAGCCTCTGTTACTTGAATTGTCAAATTATCAAGGTTAACTTCCTTAGTCAACAGCAGCAAGTCTGGTAGTTTTCTAAGAAAGGCCTACCTACAATAAAAGCAAAACCAAGTATCCTTTTCAGGCCCTGGTCAGAGGTGTTCTGCTCCATTTAACTCTCTGCCCCCTCCCCGCAACCTCCCACTCCTCCCAGCCCTCATCTCCTCATGCCTGCACTTCCTCGCACTCACACCTCCCGACTTTGGAGATTCTGAATTTCCTTTCATTTGAAAACACATAAAATCTGTTTGTTTCTCTTTTAAAAGGTCAGGTAAGCCATGAGCCCTGGCTTGTGGGTTTTATGACAGTCAGATGCAGACATGATTTTAGAGATTTTTTTTTTTAATTATTAAAAGTACTGTCAAGTTCGAGAGCTATTGATGCTTTCACGTAAACTCCTATCCTATAGACATGGTCTATTGTTTATGAAACAAATTTGCTGCAAAAATCTATAATTATGTCTGGTCAAGTTAAAAGTAGATTGCTGGGGAGAATTTCTAGAAAATTTCAGATGCCCTAAGAGCCATTTAGGAGGCATTGAATTTGAGTTTCAGATTGCTCGTTGACATAAATCAGTTCATTCCGTGAGTCAGCAAATGTTTACTGAGCACCTGCTGTGTCCCAGGCTCTCTGCCGGACAGAAGGCACTCAGGTGTCTAGGACGCTGTCTCTGCCCTGCACTGTGCTACTGGCATCTAGTGGGCAAAGTCCATTATCGCTGCAAAATACCCTACGATGTGTTGGACAGCACCCTCCCCCATGCCTCCCGATAAAGAATTATCCAGCCCTAAATCCCCAATATCAGTAGCGCCAAGGTTGAGAAACCCTGCTTTAGAGTGAAGCAGAATCTGCATGGGATCCAGACAAGGAGTTAAAGTTCTTGGGCTCTTGTCTGTCTTGTCTAACTTGGCAAATCCATTCTGTGCTGTGTCACATTGTCAAAGTGTCCCTCCATTCCAGGGGACAGGGGATTCAAAAGGCAAAGTTTTCATATTTATGTTTCTGGTTTCAATCCAAAATACTTATATCTTAGAATTTGTCCTCTATGTTTGGGGGACAGGGAGTTGGGTTTATTTTGTTTTGTTTTGTTTTGTTTTGTTTTTGTCTGTGCTTGCTTATTTCCCTGGGTCACATCTTGATGGCTTATGCTTTGCGTAGGATGGCTTTTCTGCCGCCAAGGTCACGTGTTCCTCTCCATTCTCTGCGGAAGCTGGCTTTCAGCCCCCTCCGATTGCTAATCCATTCTCTTTCTCCTTTTCCAGACCTTTTATAAAGTCTTTATTTCCGGAAAATCTGCAAGCTGACAAGAAAGGGCGCCCAACTACTGCTGGAAGCAAAATTAAGGTTTGTTCTATTTGGGGAAGCTTATAGATTCCTATAAGAGGCAGGGTTTTCTAGGAGTCAGGAACCGCACCCCTGAGCCAGGATGACGTCAGTGCGATTGACGGGTCGGTCACAGATACCCAGAAGTAATGTCACTGCTTGAGAAAAGGTTACAGGATGCAAGCTGAATTTGACTCAGCTGCACTGGAACCCCAAATGGATATTAAGTACCTCAGAGCTTAACCGTCAGCAGATGACAAGCAGCCACTTTCTAAGAGGAAATGGCTTCAAACTGAACCTGGAAGAATTTGCATTAAACTGTCAGAGAACTTGGATGATTCAGAGCCACATTTTGGATTTTGATGATCACTTTCCAGACCAGACCCCCAAACTTGCCAGTTATGGAACTTGATGTACTTGAAGTTCTGGGTCTTCTAGGGGCAGTTTGTGTGCCCTCCTGCCTCCCTGGATCTAGAAAGCCCCTCCTTTCTGAGAATTACAGGCATATCTGGCCCCTTGGTGCCTCCAAGTCAGAAGGAGTTCTTACAGTGCACCTGGGGCCCCCGTGGAGAATACACTCTGTCATCTGAGCCAGCATGTGGAGAATTTAGAGCTTATGTCAGACACACTGAAAGCATGTGCTTCTTCCAGAAATAGTCATTAAACTATTTTTTAAAAATCGTATCAGTTAAAGGCCACCCTGATTTTGTAGTTGATAGGATCACCCAGTGATTAACAGTAGGGCTCTGGGGGCCCATCGCCCCTGTTCACTTCCCAGCTTTGGCATCTCCTAGCTGTGTGATTGGCAACAAGTTGCCCAACCTCTCGATGCTTCTTTTGCTTTATCTCGAGGGTGGAGATCTTAGTACGTGTCTCAGGGCGGGCACTGAGTTCATTAAATACAATAATCCATGTGGGGCATTTGGCACACTGTCTGAAACAGTAAACGCAATGTGCATCGTCTCCCTTTACGTTCTGCTCTGCCAGCCCTCTCCCCATAGGCCATGCTTAGTTGTCTCTGCGTAACTCTGTGGACACTTACATGTACATTCTGGGTCTCTGCCTGGGCTGACCTGGCCCCTCATTGTTTTTTTGTGTCCAGATCCTACATGTCCTTCTCACAGCGTCCTCCTGCATTAACCCCGGCCACATGGACACCGTGGTCATTGTCTTGTTCTGTTCACTCGCCCTTTCTTCTCTGAGTGTTGCATGTAGGGAAGCCTGCCTCCCCGCCCTGGAGGGCCAGAACACTGGCTGGAATAAAAGAACCCATCACTGAAACCTCATAGCAGTGAGAAGGTGCCAGTCAAGAGGAGCCTTCGGGTTTGTGGGGGAAGTCAAGCTGCATTTCGAGCTGAAGGGCAGAATCCTTTGGGATTAGGGACAGTCATGTTCAAAGAACTAGAGAAATGTAAATCTCTGGATTGAGTTCCCTGGAGCAGAGCGTTGAGGGCAGAGAGCAGATGTAATTCTCTCGAGGCCCCAGATATTAATGTCTGTGTGAAGCTTCTGACTCATGCCTTCACTTCAAGGGTAAGGATTAGCTCTGGGCTGGAAAATCTAGTCACAAGACTGTCACATTCAGATCCAAGGAGCCCAGATCATCAAGGTTGCGGTGACTCACTTTCAAGTGGTCTGGATTCTCACTGGAGCTTATTTCCTATAAAAAGGAGGGCGGGGTTAGGGGCGTTTTTATCTTCTTGGAAGACTTGACTCCTTTCTTTCCTAAATTTTGTCTAGTTGAATGCTCAAAATTGCCACCTTCTGGATGGACTCAAAATGTGCAGGATTTCAAGGCCTGCAAGGATTACTGTGTCATCTGGGAGGGTCAGCCTGAAGTCAGCCAGCTTATCTGCGGGGGGAGCTTACTGTGCGCATTCTCCCCCGAGGGGTGCCCTCCTTGGTGGACTGTGTGACCTGTCTGTCTGATGCCGTGCCTCCACGTAGGAGTGACAGTCTCCCTGTTTTATGTGTCCCCTCTGAGACACCTCTCAGATGCATAGCCATGGCTCCATCTCTTATACCTTTCATATCCATAGTCTTTTGCAGATGTTAAGTACCATCTTAATGCTATCTCTGGGGTATAAGCGTTTAAAGGGATCCTGAGTTTCTTGGAAGAAAAATTAAATTTAAGATAGTTTTACGGTATTTTATTATACTCTAATTCTTTAAAATTTAAAACTAATCTATAGACTTTAATTAGTAGAATATGCATTTGGTGAAAACTCCCATTTTCTTGTTTGTAAATAAGAGTTATAAGTTTAATAACCCTTGATGTTGAGGCTCCACTAAATTCTACGTTGTGGCTGGCAGTGACCAGTTTTGAACTCTGAGCCAAAGACTGCTGTGCTAAGGTAGTGGAATCGAGCTCCGAGCTGGCAAAGTGGGCCAGACTGCAGCTGTTTCTGAGGGAGACTTGGCCTCTGAAGGAGTGCGCCTGACAGACAGTGGCACCATGCGGTGATTGGACTGGTTACCTTTCACCACCTATCCAACCTTTAGATTAAGATATTAGAGGTCTTCTGGTTCAGCCTACGTAGTCTGCAGATGGGGAAACGGAGCCCCAGAGAAATTGAGTGATCTGTCATGTAGCGTACAGATAGCAAAGCCAGGACCCCACCTCAGGCTTGCTGATAATGCGTTGAGGCCAGCACAAGGAGCTTTTGCCCGAAGCCTTTTCTCACCGTCCTGTCTGCAGATTTGACTCAAGCCTCTGCTGGGCACGTGTCTTTGGTAGTTCACGGATTCAGGGACTCTTGTTGCCTGGAGTCAGGGCAATTCCAGTTACTGTTTCCTAACCACTTCGGGGCGGGGGGCGGTGCATATAAAGTTGACTCAGTTAAATTCAGGATAATTTTAATGGTTAAGATGAGATGTATTCCTGTTTGCTGAAACCCGAGGTCTCTGTCTAACCCTGACTCAGTTCCTTTCACATCACACTAAATTACCCCATACCTTCCTTAGGAAGGCAGAGTAGCATTGTGGTTCCGAATCAGACTTGGTAGCTCACAGACTTGGGTTCAAGCCTCAATTCTGTTGCTTACTAATTGTATCATTTTGAGCAATATCTTATTTCTTTAAGGCCCCATTTTCTCATCTAAAAAACAGGAATAATAGTAAGCTGCCTCTTAGAATTATGAGGCATAAATAAGAAAACCCATGTGTACAGCCCGTGGTGCCCATTCAGCAATGTCACCATTGCTGTCTGAGCTGGAAAGGACTACATCAGGTGGCACCCAAAGGATACTAAGTGACCCTTGCCCCTATGTTTTCTTCCGCTGAGGCGAAAAGAAGATACTGCTCTTAAATGCTTAGTACTAAAGGGTCTGCCAAACTATTCTTGGAAATCATAGTTTTAATTAAATTAAAAAAATTTTTTTATCTTCACCCGAGGACATGCTTATTGATTTTAGAGAGAAGGGAAGGGAGGGAGAGAGAGGGAGAGAAACATTGATGTAAGAGAGAAACATCCATCGGTTGCCTCTCATACGGCCCCAGCTGGGGACCAAACCTGAAACCTAGGCATGTGTCCTGACTGGGAATCAAACCTGTGACCTTTTTGGTTTATGGGACCACACTCCAACCTACTGAGCCATGCCGGCCAGCGCAATGAAACAATTTTTTTAAATAAAAATTAAGAGTTTGGGAGCTAAAAATAAAGCTTTGTGATAAGCAGTCCCTCCCGAGCTTCACCGTATGTATTGCAGAAATTATCAGATTTGTTCTCAAGTACAATCTACGTCAACGAAGACAATTAAGAGTCAGTTTACTTTTTTTCATAGGGCTTTACTTTGATCATGTAATCTCTGAAGCTTTGCCCTTGACTCCCAGGATTGCAAAGAATGCTATATTCTACACATCTAAACAGAGAACTTGATTTATCTAGCTTTGAATACACCCAAGAGTTTTTCTCAAGGGTTTCAGATTTCCCAAACCCATGAAAACAGAAAAGCCCTAATTGAGAGAGGGTTGTCTACTGCAGGCAAATCCCTTCTGCTGACTTTGTAATGGTTTCCTGGCTTCGGAGATCCCTTTCCCTCTATTTTCCTTCAGAGGTTTTCTCCCTTCGACTGATTTGCCTGGGAGGGGGGAGTCTGCGTGAGCTCCCCTCCGTGGCCCACGGGGTGTGCTCAGGTGTGGGTGCTGGTGTGGGCTCTGCTCCTGTTTCTTCAAACTACACTTATGACACTTATGACTGGAAATACATTATCTGCAAGTTCAGCTTTCTGTGGCTTTTTCTGCTTAAAGCCAGTTCCACACTGGATACCCCAGGCACGGGTAGTGCGAGATGATTTCACGTTGAATACGTGGGGTTTGTGAAGGTGTAAGTCACCCAGCCGACTGAAGGCTCAGAGGCTGCAGGTTTGTAAAAGGGCACGCTGAGGAAGAAGGTGAATGAAATGGCAGATTAAAGGTTTATAAATAGGGAGATTTTGTGGCTCTCACACCTTTAACTACGGATTTCCATCCTTTTAATACGGGATGCTGCATTGGTTGGGTGGCCAGAAAGGAGAGTTCAGGGGACTTTGATGATTTATCCTTGCACATAATTTGTTTCTCTAGCCCTCCAAACCAAAAATTGAAAACAATGTATGAGTATTTGTAAAATGAACTTAATTTGTTAACAACTGCATGCTCCCTTGTTTCTCATTTTAAAAACTGTATGTGAAGATGTACTGGGTTTCAATATTTTTGTTTTATTTTATTAACTGTACTAAAAAGGCCTAGCTGCTGTCAGAAATCTAATTTCAAACCCATTTGAGAGTTAAAATCATCGTAGAAGTCAGTAGAGCTTTAAGCAAGTGTGGTAGACCTGAGTCGAGCCTAATGAACAGATTGTCATGAAGATTAATTCCTAGCTATATATTTCCACACTGAAGTTCCAGCAGTCTCCTTGAAAACTGGTCTGCTTCCGAGAAAGTTCCGTGTTTCTAACTGAGGTTACTCTTCCTTTCTAGAAACAAGCCAATGACCTCGTGAGCACCCTCATGAAATGCACACCTCACTACATTCGCTGCATAAAACCAAACGAAACCAAGAAGCCCCGAGACTGGGAGGAAAGCAGGTACGGTAAAGGCAGTAAGTGGGGAGGGCAGAGCCGGTTTCCGTGGGCCCCGGCACTGTGTGCCCCTTCTCACGACGGGCTGCCCTTTGCCAAAGGCAGAAGCAGTTTAAATTACCTTCAGATGTGTTTCATGTCCTTTGTCTTTAACTTTTTCAGGACACGGACTATATATATTTTTTCCCTCCTTGCCTTTTCCTAAAATGTTAGCAGAGCCATTTGGTTCAGAATTAGCAATTTATAATGTTTATCTTGGCTAGTCTGGGGGCAGATGGGGGAAAAAAAAAAACCTTTATACCGCAGTCAGGATGGTTTTAAAATTAGTTTGAGGCTCTGTGTAGACATTCTTAGTACACTCAGCTCCTCATTGGCACCCACAGGATGTGGCCTAGAATGCTTAGCTCGGGGTTGGAAGTGAAGGTCCAAATTGCTGGTCAAAAAACAATCTCTTATTTACTGTTGCTCGTGAGGATACTGGGGACATACTTCAGCTTCTGTAAGTCCCCTGGTTAAGGAGCAGAGCGACTCTCCAGGAGGGAACGAGCCAAAAGGAGACGTGGGGAGCACAGGCGTGCGGTGAGCCCTCCCGCCTGAGTTCTGAGGAAGCTCCGTCCCTGGTTCTCCCACAGCTGGCATTGAGGGGTGTGGCCTGTGCCAGACAGAATCCGGGCATTGAGTAGGAAACTGTTAAGATGATAACTAGAGAGTACAGTTTTTGCATCCAGCTGGGGGACCCAGACACACTCTCCTTAGAGGCCACTGCCCAGAGGAACATGGAAAACAGAACTGAAGAAAGACCTTGTGGGCGACTTGGGCTCCAGAGAGGAACCAACCTTTGTCCTCAGATAATCAGGTCCCTGGACTTGAACATACCAGCGTTGCTCTCTTTTTGTTTTTACTCTTTTGGAAAAAAGTAGGTAGACTCTTAGGTATCAAGTGACTTAAAATTAAACTTAACATGAAGACCAGAATTAAAATTCATGACTGCTAGTTACCTCCTCTGAGAGACTTGTACAGGTCCCTTTCCCACCCTGCCGGCAAGACGCAGACAAATAACACTCGATCCTTGGTGTACGTTACGTTCCACGGAGTCGGCTCTGACTCCTGGCAACCCTGTGAGTGAGTGATGTCCACAATGTCCTGTCCTCAACAGCCCTGCTCAGCTCCGGTAGACTCATGTCTATGACTTCTGTTATGGAGTCCTAGAATGTGCATTTTTAAGAAGCTCCCGATGATGCTGGTGGTGATGGCCCGGGCATCATACTTGGAGGACAGCTGATCTAGAGCAAAGGACAGGGCTGTGATTTTGAAGAACTCTGTCCTGGTGCTGGCCTGTCACCTAAGTGAGACACTTAATCTCAGTTGCTTTCTCCTTAAACTAAGAGGGTCAGTGCCGAATGGCATCTCCCTCGATCTGACAGAACGAACTCTCCCAGGTCTGTTCCCCGTATCTGTCAACCTGCCCCTGCCTGTCTCTGTGTCACTCCTATATGCCCCCCTCATGTTCGCCTGCGTACACATCACACTCACGCACGTACACACATGGTAGGAGGGCGGTGGCATAGGCAGCCTCACAAATAAATTGCGTGAGTCTGAGAAACAAAGCTATTACTAACGGGTGCTGTAGCCCACTCTTCCCCCCACTTCAGATTTCATCCAGCTCCCTTCCCCAACCCTTCCCAACAAACTTAATCTTAAACAGACAGAACCAAACTCTCGCTCACTTTGCACATGCAATACCTCCCCAGCATACCATCCCCTACCCCATATAGATTCATTGCTGAAAGTCCCTCTAGTATAGAGATTTTGCAATAGCTGCTGGTCGGAAGTTCCCCAACCACGATGCTACCTTCTCATAAAATCCAATCTGATTCATCGGAGTATCAGACAATGGAGAAGTTAAGACAGTGGTACATTTATAGAACTTCCCCATCGTGCTGAGTTTTTTAATCACACCCCTTATTTGACTTGTGGCAAAGAACTTCATAACATACATTTATGAGAACTGGTTTCAAGAATTCTAAGGTATTTATTGGTCAAGTGTTGATTTATATTTTCACTAGGATTGCTTCCTGGGGTTCCCCCATCCCCGTTCAGGGTTATGTGGCAGACGGTTTCACCTCACCTGTGAGTGGAACGTTGGGGTCCATGGAAGGGCTGGGCTTCACTGGCAGAAATTACATGGTCAGCTGAAGCTCTTCGTGGACAGGGTTACACAATTCTCAAGTTTAAGGGGTGTGGTTTATTTTTCTTCTCCTGTGGAAAATTTATTTTTGTTTGGCTTTGGCAAAGTTGCCCGCCCTCAATTCTGAATTGCTGCCCTAGCATGGTTCTCAGACCTTGACCTACTTGTGTTCATGGCCAAAGACACTCCAGAAGAGGCCTTGCCTACCTCCCCCTGAGGGGAGGAGATGGCACCATGAAGGGACATGTGGGCACTGTCAGCCTGGCTGATGTTTACGGTGGAGGTGACAGCATCCAAGAGTATGCAAAAAATGCACTCGGATGCTTTGATTACATGAAATTAAACATTACAAAATTTGCTAATCTGATTGTCCTATTAAAGAAAAGTCCTATGAGAAATTTCCTGATGGAAGTTGAAGTGAAAGAAACAGTGTTTGAACATGAGGCATAGTTTTTCATAGGTGACTCATGGGCAAGGAACGTTTCTGCTTGAATCAGTGGGCAATGCGTTCCCTGCCTCAGAAGCTTGGGATAAAGCCAATATTTATGAAAAGTACTTAAAATGAGCAAATATCTCTAACTGGCAAACTCATGTGTATTTTACTTAGTGCAGAAAGGCCCATGATGAGTTTCAGATTTGGAAGATTGGAAAAAGGAAAATTTCTTTCCCAAATTAGATTCCTTTCTCTTTAAACAATCAAATGTGTATATTGAATATTAATTCTTTATATAAAGTTTTTAAAGTTAATTATCTCGAAGGAGCTGACATTTCTGGATGCAGGCTCAAGTAAGAGTAATTGGGATATTTCAAACATCTCTGACTGTGTGACCTCCGCCTTCCCAGGGCATCAAAGCTCCACGCCCTCTTCTGGCTTAATTTCCCCGCCTCCTCCTCTCCCACTGCCCTGGGCCACGGGCCTTTCCCATCTTTGTGCCTTTGCTTTCACTGTGCCCCTTGCCTTTCCCTCCTCTGCACCTGGCAAATTCAACTCAGCCTTCCAGGCCCAGGCACATGTCACCGCTTCTGAGAATCCCCTCACTATCTCAGTTCTCCTGTCCTCATTTACTTGTGGTAGCTCTGATTCTATTAGAATAGTAACAGCTTTTCATGACTCATGCCAGGAGCTGGCTAAGTGCTTTACATGGAATGTACCCAGGAAGAAGAAAGAACCAACGTCACCATCCCCATCTTACAGAAGAGGAGACTGAGGCACAGAAACGTTGCATAGCGGCAGAGCCAGGGGTGTACCTGGCCCTCGGCCACAGTTTTATCTGTGAGGCCTTTAGCAAGAACCATCCCTGGGACCTAGCACAGGGTCGTACAGAGAGGAACACAGGGGTGTCAGCAAGTGCGAGGCTTCCTTGGAAGTGGTGGGTTTTGTGAGAGCCCTGCTGGGGAAATGAGTGTCGGCAGCCTATGTGAAGCTGTGGGGAGGGTGCTGCTAACTGCATCTCTTCACAAGGGCATGCAAAGTAGACTCACGAGGGGCCTGTTTCCTTCATCATCGGTGCAGGTGACCCCAAACGCACTGAGTGGGGGAAATGGGGAGCTGCCTTCATGCCACAACACACTTCTGACATCTGTCTCAAAAAAGATGAAATTTACTTGTTATTTCACATTTTAATGTTTCCAAGTATCTGTATTAAACCAGCCTTATTTATCTCCCCAGAGGGGACGATTAGAAACTGGTGTGAAGGGTCTGTGTCACTCAGCTTCCAAGATACTTTGGTTCTCGGTGGTGGGGGGTGGGGGTCACAATTCACATGTTTGTGCACCAACCCAGACACTCCACACACGCGGGCTACTGAACCAGCATGCAGGGTGCGGAGATGGGGTGTGGGGCAGGGCTCTGGCGCGAAGATCGCGGTGGGAGAGCTTCCATCATCCAGTCCTGCCCTGCATCCATTTCCCGAAGGACACTGCCAGTGTTTCCGTATTATGAAACCGAACTGAAATTAATTTATGTATTTTTAGGGCATTGTTAACTTAGGACTTTGAAATTTATAGTTTTATGTGCCCTTTCTCACCTTATATTTAAAAAACCTAGAAGGCGATCTCATTACCACTAGAATCACTATTAAACTTAAGGTTGATAACAAAAACAGTTGTAGTGTCATTTGATTCAAAAGTGACATGTTTCATTAGTCTTTTGAAAAATTGATATTTTTGTACCCAGTTTTCATTCACAATCTGGGTGATAGGTATATGACTTTTTGTTTTTCTGTCTTTTAAAATAGACATGTGAATTCTCATCTGTAATTGCTGTATTTCATTATAAAATATTTTTAAATTAATATTATATAGCCTGGCTGGTGTAGCTCAGTGGATTGAGCGCGGGCTACGAACCAAAGGGTCGCCGGTTCGATTCCCAGTCAGGACACATGCCTGGGTTGTGGGCCAGGTACCCAGTGGGGGCCATGTGAGAGGCAACCACACATTGATGTTTCTCTCCCTCTCTTTCTCCTTCCCTTTCCCTCTCTTTGAAAATAAATAAATAAAATCTTTTAAAAATATTATAATATTATATAGCCTGGGGGTCATCTCAGACTTGATCACGATAAATTGTAGTGTTTTAGTATGTTTTCATCTTAGATTTGGGAGATTGGTGGTGGGGTGGGGAAGGGGTAGGAGAGGAGGGTGAAAGAATTGCCCAGTAATGTCCTGGCTCCATTGTCTTCCTTTCAGGGTAAAGCACCAAGTGGAATACCTGGGTTTGAAAGAAAACATTCGAGTGAGGAGAGCTGGTTATGCCTATCGGCGTGTTTTCCAAAAATTCCTACAAAGGTAATGAACTGGTGACTTTTTTAAATGGGTTTATTAAAATATAATTCACATATCGTATAATTCACCCATTTAAAGTATACAATTCATTGGCTTTTAATATATGAAGTTGTGCCTCCATCATCACAATTAACTTTAGAAGATTTTCATCATCCCCAAAAGAAATCTAGGTCCCAAGTTGTTAACCCACAGTGAGGCAGACACTGCTTTCTGTCTCTGTAGATTCGCCTCTTCTGGACACTGCATGTAAATAGACTCATCCACTATGTGTCCTTGTGCCTGGCTTCTTTCACTTAGCACGGTGTTGTTAAGGGTCACCCACGTTGTTGCGTGTGTCTGCGCTTCATTTCCTTCCATTGCTGAATCACATTCCAGTAGTGTGTCCACCTCCTGCACTTCACTGGTTCATTTATCAGTGGATGCACCTCAGTTGTTTCCACTTTCCATCTGTTGAGAATAACAAATAATGCTGCGATCAACATTCACACACATTTCTGTGGACATGTTTTTCATTTTTCTTTCATATCTAAAAATGGAATTGCTGGGTCACGTGGTAACTCTATGTTTAACCTTTTTGATAAACTGCTAGACTTTTTTCCCCCAAAGTGGCTATACCAGTTTACATCCCCACCAGCAGTATTTGATGGTTCCAATTTATCTGCCTCTTTGTCAACTTTTGTTATTATCTGGCTTTTTGATTCTAACCATCCTAATGGTATGAAGTGGTATCTCATTGTGGTTAATTTGCATTTCCCTCAGGGGAAATGATGTTGAGCATCTTCTCATGTGGTGTTGGCCATTAGGGAAATGTCTGTTCAGGTCCTTTGCCCATTTTTTAATTGAGTTTTTCCCTTTTTATTATTAAGTTGTAACTTAAGAATTCTCTTTGTCATCACTTGTTATAGAATAAATTAGTAGCCACAAGTAATTGGCCTGTTTAGGGTAACACAAGTTCAGGAATTCATGAAAATTTTGACATGAGAAGGGCTGTGGTGTAACTTGATTGTGCAAATTAATAGTATGAAGACAATTTCAGGAAAATATTTAACCTACTTAAGAAAAGAAGCTTAAAGTATTTAATCTCAAGATTTTTATACAGTCCATGTATAAATTTAAACTCATTTTTATATTTCCATTAAAGTGTATTTGGCAGACCTATACCTACATTGTTCTTATTTTGTGGTATTTATTTTTGAAAAGGATAAAATTTAGTGTTCTTAAAATATTAAATGATTCTAAGTTAGTGGAGTTTCACTGTATTTCCTACATCAATTTAACTTCCTTTAAGAAAGAAGAAAGCCATGTTTAACATTTTAATCGGAAAATAATTATGTTTTCCTTATGATACAAGAGCAGGATGTAAGACTTTTTTAATTCCAATTGTGTGTAACAAAGAGGTAGCAGGCTGAAGGAGAGCTTCGCCGTCCTTTGGGGTTGTGTTTCTTGGTGCCAGGAGATAGGATGGTTGACCTACCAGTCACCTGGGCAGGATATTTATGCGGAAGGTCAAGAGAGGCTTAACAAAATGGTAGATCATTTCATGCAATAAAGCTTCATTGACTCTGCCTCCTCACATTCGAGATTCCCAGTAATTTTGGATGTGGATTAGACTAGGAATAAAGTCACCTTCATGGCTCTCTAAAATAAAGAAGCTACAACACCCATAGTGTAAGCAGAGCTGTACGAAGAGATATGTAGGGAGCCGAGTAAATAAATTTGTAGAGCTCTTGCATTGGTATAGCAGCATCCCCATGCCCAAACAATTGAGATGTTCATTATGAAAGACTTTTTAAACAGATTAGTAACACTAGCTTAGCACAGGGTTTCTCAACCTTGGTTAGTGACATTTTGGACTGGATGAGCCTTCATAGTGAGGGCCGTCCTGTGCACTGTAGGCTATTTAGCAACCTCCTTGGCCTCTACTCACTAGATGCCAGTAGGGTACTGTTCCCCCGCAGCCCCTCCCCTGAGTTGTGACAACCAAAAATATATCCAGACAATTTCCTAATGTTCCAGGGCAGGCCGGTGGGCGGGCAGTGGAACAAAGCCATTTGAGAACTATCGCTTATATAGTGATTTAAATTTTGCAAAACTACATTTTAAAAAAATACCCATTTTCAATTAAGAGAAAATAATTAAGTGCAGAAAACAGTGTATGAAAAGTGTTTCCTCCATCTTTCCCTAACTCTGAAATGCCTGCCTTGATAATACCAAGGCATTTATAATTTTATTCTCCAATATTTTTCCTTTACTTAAAACTCTTTATTTGATCTTTGCAAATTCTCTTTGATGGGCATTACTATTGAAAACTGATCAGATATTTTTCAAAATCTGACTTTGACTTTTTTTTTGAGAAATCGATTCTGAAGACCTTCTTCCTTCCACATTATTTAAAAACCAACCAGCTGACCTGGTTCTCAGCAGCAGCGCCGTGAGCTCGCGGCCCTGGGGAGAGCAGGAAATCCACACTCTCCTCACAGGAAGGTCTGAGGTGCCCTGAGCAGGTCATGTCACTTGTTTGCAGCAGCTCCTTAAATGACCTGTGAAATGACTTCATTGGTTATGATATTCCCACCTCTCTCAAGGGCCATGACTCCACGCATGACATTTTCTTCTGTACCTTAGACAGAGTAAACATGTAGTGAGTGCCTGTTTTGCCCTTTATGTTCAGGGCTGTTGTTGAAACGATTCTGTCTTTAGATGCTTTCCTTCTTAGCCCTCCTGCTGTGGGCTTTTCCGTTCAGAAGAGACAAATAGACAGCCCTGTCTTATGAATAGCGGGCTTTTACTTCTTGTGATTTGAGAAGAGAGGGAGGATAATAAAATTTGGAAGGAAATTTATTTTTCAATAAAAAGTACATTTTTAGCTTCCCACTTGAAAATAGCTCGAAGGCTGTATGTGTCAATGGGCAGGAACTGTTTCTCCAGAGACAATGCAGTTTTCCGTAAGATGCGTGAGTCTGCCACTGGCGGTCTCAACATTTGATCCTCTGTGACCCATCTCACACCTTCACTCTCCATGGCTGAGAGAAAAGGCTTTGTTTATAAAGTGGTTTTCTAGATGTTCACAGAAAAGCTGCCAAGTGAGAAACAGAAAGTAACAACCTGAAGGGAAAGGATGTATTAATACCCAGCACAACTATCCACGTGTACATGCATTGTACGCCCCTCCCTGGGATGGAAGCCCACAGTTCTAAACAGACCAGTGGTTCAGACGTTACCTGTATCTTAAAAAATAGGAAATAGGGGCTTTTTGTATGTGTCCTTTATCTTGCTAAAAATCCTTCATATTTATCAAAACCATCCCTCTTGACTGAGAATTGGACACTAATAATCAAAAGATACCTTAATTTTCCCACCATGGGTCATGTGCTCTTGAAATAAATCCTTCTCTGCTTTAAGCTGTAGAGGGAAGATCCCTTACGTACCACTCATTCAATACAACTCTCTTGCCTCTAGAAAGTGTTGAAAATCTGTGAGAGATGGCAGCCATTTTGAGTCTCAGTTTGGGAAATTACCTGTAAATTAGAAAACACCTTTTGAGCTGGGCAGGGAGTACTCCTTATTGTGTTTAGGAGAAATAAGCCTAAATGTGGATTCTGATTCTTAGGAAGAAAAATGTGATAGAAACATAAAAAATTTGCAAAATATCTTACAGCACCATTTACACTTCTTCACAAACATACTTCCCTTGACCTTGACCCAGCCCCTCAGAATTTGGAGCTAGAAAAAAGATGCTTATACCTGGCTGGTATAGCTCAGTGGATTGAGCGCGGGCTGGGAACCAAAGGGTCCTGGTTCGATTCCCAGTCAGGGCACATGCCTGGGTTGCAGGCCAGGTCCCCAGTGAGGGCCAAGTGAGGAGCAACCATACATTGCTGTTTCTCTCCCTCTCTGTCTCCCTCCCTTCCCCTCTCTCTAAAAATAAATAAATAAATAAAAATCTTAAAAAAAAAAAAAAAGAAAAGATGCTTATGCACAGAGGCATTCTATGTCATAGGCAAGAGAGAAGAAAGAATAGGAAACTCAGGAAAGCATGAAATGTAGAGAGCCTGCAACTGGATGCCAGGATTTTTGTGTCCTTGGGGGTTGGAAACTTTCTTAACTCCAACTGCCAGCATCTGGAGGTCGCTGGGGTCTGAGCTGCATTTCCTATGAGGAGGAAATGTTGGATTGGTCATCGGAGAGATAACAAGGAGCCTACCTGTCTCTAAGGGCAGGGAAGAGAATTCTAGGCAGAGAAAACAGCTGGTGCAAAGGCCTTGAAATGAAATATCAGCATATTTGAGTCTTAAACTGAAAATACTTGTTGAAAGGAAGAGAAACTATTATCCTCACCTCTCCAAAATGATCACAGGCACCTATTAGGCAGTTTACCCTTGTCGTGTGTAACCTGTTCCCACTGGTATGCCCTAGAATAAACAAGTGAACTAGGCATACCTACTTGGTAGGAGAGCACTGGGCTAGAATTATATGCCCTGGTCTCTCCAATGGAAAGAAAAGGAAATGAGGAGGATGCATTGGGCTTCATGAAAGCAAAAGGGACCACCACCAGAGGTCTGTGGTCAGAGGGCCTTGGAAATGGCAGACTACCGCTGTGTCTTACCCAGACCCAAACTGTTAGGAGGCCTTGTATGGAAAAAGGAGAGAATATCGCAGCAAAACAAGTTTCGTAACATAAAACAATCAAATGAGCAATACAGCATTATTTTAATAGGGGAAAAATGGGAGTTGCAGTTGTACAGTAAGGATACTTTGTAATTTTCATTAGATCAAGCCAGGCAAAATTGCACTCTCAGAAACTTGTCAACTTGGAGGTCTGATTTTTTTCTTTCTTACCCATACGCTGCATAACTTTTTCTCCCCCATCCATTTAGATTGCTACATTGCCAATTCTCACCAGGTCCCCAGTAGCATCTAGAGAGATTCTGTTATCAGTCAGTTATATGTGGTTTCATTTGTTTAATTGACTCATTACCACATACGAAATGCATGTGTGCTGATGTGTGGCTTTAATGAGGTATTTTCATTCTGAAGCTTTTTGTCTTTAATTATGGAATAAGAGGGTTTGTTTCTCCAGGAAATTTATGACATTATCAGACAAGATATGGATATTTGGGAGGAACGGACAGGGTCCCTAGGATCACCTTAATCCCAGTCAGCTGGCTCTAAGGTTACAATAACACCTGACTCTGTTCTGGCAGCCCTGGATCCTGAGGGCAGGCCACGCATCTTGTCAAGAGTCCCTCTTCCCTTGGACGACACAAACCAGTGTGACCCTGTAGTAGCTTCTGGGAACAAAGGAAGGACTGGCCTTTCTAGAGGCCTGGGCTCGTCCATGACTGTACTGTACAGATACCTGCGTACAGACCACACCCTCCAACTTCTCACCTGTATGCACACTCTCTGACTTCTCCCTCCATCCTTCTTTCCTTCCTTCCACCTCAGGTCTTTGGTAATTTCTGTATTTGACATCCCGCAACGTGCTTCTCTCTCCTCTGTTATGTCAGCCTGATGGTTCTGACTCAGGCGCATGTAGAAGTGTATGACCCTTTAAAAGAAGTACTCACACATCAGCCAGTCTGTGGCTTATATATAGTTCCATGATTAAAGAAATAGACTGGGGTTCAAATCCCAGCACCGATACTTAATAGCTAAGTAGCCTTGGGTGAGTCTCTATGCGCTTCTGTTTCCACGCTGCAAAGCGGAAAGGCCAACCTGATCAGGTTGCTTCGAGAAGAACGTGAGGGCATACATTTAAGCACCAAGAACAGCACCCAATGCAGAGAGAGCGCCCATGAGCGCTGGCTATTAACATTAGTTGTCTGTGCTGCACGCCAGGCATGCTGGGGGTGCTG
Source organism: Micronycteris hirsuta (assembly GCA_004026765.1). Lineage (NCBI taxonomy): Eukaryota > Metazoa > Chordata > Mammalia > Chiroptera > Phyllostomidae > Micronycteris > Micronycteris hirsuta. Next base: position 27,116 of record PVJI01006901.1, on the reverse strand, counting down.
GTGTGACCGTTAACCACACAGATGCGGCACCCACTCGTGGACGTCTGCTCCTCGTGGAGGGGGCATACTTTAAACAAGTAAGCACAGATATGAATAGAATTATAACTGATGATACGCAATCTGAAAGAAAAAAGTTTTGTATGAGAGAAAACAGCAAAGGGGTACTTTTGCTTGGGTGGTCCAAAAAGACCTCTCTGGAAGTGTCACTGAGGGGGAGTCCCGCTGAGCAGGAGCCACCACTTGAAGAGTTAGGAGAACAGCACACTTGGTACAGGGAGCAGCGTAGGCAGAGGGAGAGCAGAGAGAAGAGATTGGAGGAGATACCCTTGTGACTGACTCGAGATGCACAGAATTCCAAAGTTGAAAGCTGATACCTCGTAACAAGAACAGCTACTTAGAGGGAGTTTTATAAAACCCTGCAGTAACTGTTAAGTGCTCTGAAGAAATCAGGGGAAATCGGTTTTGAGAAAAGACCGTTTGATTTTGCCTGAGGAGAATCATTGGTGACCTTCAGCAATGCTATTTTTAGACAGTAATAGAAGGGAAAAGCAGATTTTCCCCGGAGTGCTAACATGAAAACGGTCAGATAGGGAGGGAGTAGGAGGCATCCCAGACCCAGTGGACTTCGCAGTTGTTGAGACCAATCCCTAAGCCTTTGAACCAAGGTGAATGGAGTGCCAGGACCCAGCAACACCAGGTGCCTTTGGGTGGTAGTCCAGTCTGAGTCTGATCCTTCTCTCCCCAACTGTCCTCACAGGTATGCCATCCTGACCAAAGAAACCTGGCCTGCGTGGAGAGGAGACGAGAAACAAGGCGTCCTCCACTTGCTGCAATCCGTCAACATGGACAGTGATCAGTTCCAGCTCGGGAGGAGCAAAGTGTTCATCAAAGCCCCCGAGTCTGTGAGTGCACGGCTGGCCCCTCCCCACAGCACGGCTGCTTCTTTGCGTCATCCTTCGGTTCATGCCTTCGTGCTTCTCCTCAAAGAAGGCTTTCCTCTGCTCTCAACCGAAGTATAAGTCATTCTCCCCACCCCTGCGGCCTCACAGCCTTCAGAGCAGTCAGCATCACATTACGGTTTCTTTTCTTACTTCGTGTCTTTCCCGCTCCAGGTGGTCATCTCCTTGAGGTCAGGGACTCTTGTCTGTTTCGTATGCCACGGTGTACTCAGAGCCTGCTGTAGAAAGCAGCTCATGGCCCCAGCCAGGTAGCTCAGTTGGTTAGAACATCATCCCGATATACCAAGGTTGTGAGTTCAATCCTTAGTCAGGGCACATGCAGGAATCAACCAATGAGTGCATAAATTCATTCAACAACAAATAGATGTTTCTCACCCCCCCTCTCAAAAATCAATTTAAAAAAATAAAAGAAAGCAGCTCATGGGAGGAGCCCAATAGTTATTTATAGTATCCAATCGTGTCTGAGCTAAGAGAGACTTCTTTGTCCCACAAAGGAGGTTTGGATAACCTTACTTCCTCACCTGGGTTGACCAAACAGGCCCAGGCTTCCTTCCTGACGGGGTAGCAGTGCCTGGAGATGCAAATTCTCAGGACTGTATCTTGAAGACCAGAAGAGAGCCTGGAAAGGACATTGAGGAGACGAATAGATAGGAGGAGAAATCTCAGGGTTTGTAGAAAATAACTATTTGCTGGGAAGGAATGCAAACAGTATTACAATGCACAGACTTTTTCCCCCTACCATTATGTTTTTATTGTATTTTTTTCCATTACCATTTATCCCCCTTATACCCTTCTTCCCCCAGCAATCAGCATCCTGTTGTCCAGGTCCATGAGTCCTTTGTCCTTTTTGCTCATTCCTTCCACCCCCCACCCTCCATCCCCACTAGCTGTCATCTGCTCTCCATCTATGAGTCTTATTAGACCTCCGGAGATTAATTTGGAGGAGCTTCTTTATCTTTCCTTATGAGGCTGTGGTCACTGTGAGCCAGTGAGTACCATAAGAAGTTCTCAGCTGAACAGGAGTCCAGCACAGCCTCCCCATTCTGCCCAGTGAGCTCTGCGGCTATGGGGTGAAGGCATTACTTTTTAAGTTGGAGAAACTGCTTGAACTAACCAGGTTCAGCATCATCATTTCTTGAGGTTCCTCTAAACAATCACAGGACTCCATTTCAGGAGCCCATGGTGAACTTGATAAAAGTAGTCATTCAGTCAAGGGGAAATAACATGAGAACTTGCATTGTTGGTAATAACGGAAACACTTGACTTTAGTCAAATCCTGGTCTCGTAGTAAGATTTCTCCTTTTGAAGGGGGCCGCAGCTGCTATTCTGCCTGCCCCATAGGATGTTAGGCCTGAGACCCACAAATGATAAAGCTGTTAGTGAATGGCTTTATGAACCCTAAAGGCTATCAAATAAATAAATGACGCACATCAGTAAAGCCCATTTCTGAAAAGTTTGTGGTAGCATTTCCTACTTGGAGTTATTTGTAGCTTCACAGTGCTTCATTTCCAAATATAAAATGAAAATGTTGTGTCATGCACCATTAAGCAACCCACAGAACAGTTCCTGTTCTTTCTAAAACAGGATGGGGTGATGTATCGGCACAATGCAGAACTCCTCTGTTGTTGCATGCCGCTTGTACTTTTTCGACTTGTTAAATTTTCACATATAATTAACACAGCTTCCATATTCTGCATACTTCTTTTTTTTTTCTGATTCAGTAGAGCTCTGGGGTTTTAGTTCCAAAATCAAGATTATTTTTGGTTTTTCTTTTCCTTGTCTTCCTCCCAGTTGCTTTGTTATCGTCACTTGTCTCTCCGGTCCCCTGTTTTCATGCACACCCACACACCAGCACCTTACTCTCTCTTCCCCGTCACTCACTCGTCCACATTTAGCCCTGATACTGCAAACACTTTTACAAAAATTGATTTTCAAAAATCCGCATTGACTTTTATAGTAAATGTGCTGAATATACAAAATAACTCATTTGTTTTAAGACCCCACATTAGACATCAGGCACCAAAGGGTTTTGCTTATTTGTCACATGTGTGTGTGATTTGTGGTTTCCGTTTTTGCTCTTTCTCTCTGTTTCTTCAACCTCCCTGACTTCGAACCCACATGGCCTTTGAAGAGAACTACAACCCAGCTAATGTTTGCAGTAGTCTATAGGGAGTTGGAAATCGGTTGCCTCTTCGTCCTTTCTGAGTCATGAGTGTGTTTTCTGTGGCACTCCCAAAATAGTTCTGGGAAAGAAGTAGAAACCAAGACATACACAAAAACCCAACACACAAGATAAGAAGCACTAATGCATGTTAGGCAACCGCGGGGCCAACGCTGTAAACGTTCCGTCCCGTTTGTAAACCTTGTATTATTCCCTTTTGTTTTTGAAATCTGTTTCTCATGCCTGGTGTATATGGCACGGTAAGCCACGGAATGAAGTGGCCCTTCCCTTGTTGTCTGCACAGCTGGGGCTGTGGGCAGGAGAGGCTGAGTGACAGGAGGGGGTAGATGTGGCTCCTGAGTACAGACCTAGATAAACAGAGGCAACAGATCAAGCCCAGCTGCCATCAAACCAGTGTCGCTTGTTTATTTCTGGAACATTTTTGCAATGACTGTTCATCATCATTACTTTGGGTTTTTTATTGGTGCAATTTATTCTTTTTCCTGGAGTCGTATAAGCCACTTCCTAGGTGAATGCAAAAGTTTCCCAGCATTTTACAAGTTGATTCAATGAAGGTTTACAGAGAAGGACTTCTGTGTCAGAGTGGAGAGCCTGGCAGAGCCTGGGGGACTTTGGTTCACTCTCTAGTCCCACCCAGTCTTGGTTCCAATTTCCTCATCTGTAAAGTGGAGATGATAGAAATATGTGGCTCATGTAGTTGTTGAGGGGTTCGATGAAAAAAATGCATGTAAAGCAGCTCATTGCTATCGTCGTCATGATTCCACAGCTTCATTGAGTGGGACGCAACAATCAGTATTACTTGTTAAAATGGCCTGAACCTCAAGACCTGCCAGTGTCTGCTATGAGCCCTTAAGCAAAGCAGCCTCAGTCGCTCTTGGTGAATCCAGGTCCTAGCCCGCGCATCTGCAGTCCCGCTCTAATCACTGGTTATTATCCTCTGTGCCAGTTCCCCTTGGAGAATTCCCTGAGGCAGGAAGCCTATGCTTTCGTGGAACTGAAAGTAGGACAGCCCTCTTTCCACAGCAGCACAAACTCTGCTCCTGAAAAAACTGGAACGTTCTCTGAAGACAATATGTGCAGCACTGAACAACCGCCTCCACCGACTCATTTGATCTAGCCATCTGATACCTTCTTCGGGTCAAGAGGGGGAATAAGTGGATAAATTCTGAACCATTTGACTCTCATGGAAATTATGAACAAGGCAGGGCGGATGGATACATTATTAACGTCCAACTGAATACACTCAGATCCAGCTATTTCCCTTTATGTTTTTTTGTTAATAGAAAAAATAGAGATAGGGGAGAAGATTGAATGTGGGGGCTGGGTAAGGCAGGGGAGAGGAATGGGAACACCTGTAATTGAAAAACAATAAAAAAATTTTTAATAAAATAGAAAATAAAGAGAAAGATAAAAGTTTATAGTGATCACAAACAATATCCCCCACTAATCATTTTCTCAAATTTGTTCCTAAGTCTGGGAAGCTGCTTTTTATGTATGGCCTGGACTAAAACAAATAACCCTGAAATAAGCCCCCAGGAAGCGATGCTCAGACCTTATGAATTGGCTCACATTTGTCTTCTTTCCATTCACAGCTTTTTCTTCTGGAGGAAATGAGAGAGAGGAAGTATGATGGGTATGCTCGAGTGATACAGAAAACATGGAGGAAATTCGTGGCACGGAAGAAATACGTCCAAATGAGGGAAGAAGGTAGTTCGGTCATTCTGTTTCGTGCATTTAATAAATCTCAAGAATAATTTTTAACTTAGATGAAAGTTACAAGTTTATTTGACTTTGCATATAATGCCATGTGTGAACAATCTTGCATTCCTTTAGAGTTTTTCTGTGTATTTTCTTCCTTTTTTTTCTGAGGGACTGATCATTTTCCCTTCTCTGCTTTTGTGGGAATTGCAGCCTCAGACCTCCTGTTGAACCGGAAGGAAAGGAGGAGAAACAGCATTAACAGGAACTTCATAGGGGATTACATCGGGATGGAGGAGCACCCGGAACTCCAGCAGTTTGTGGGCAAGCGGGAGAAGATCGATTTTGCAGACACTGTGACCAAATACGACCGGAGGTTCAAGGTACATGCTGGTGGCCTGCCTCTGAGAGTCAGCAGACAGATTCCTTAGTTGTAGAGCAACTGGAAGTTTTGCTTTTCTTATTCCCGAAACAGAACATCTTCATTATAAAAAAATTTAGAAAATACAGAGAAGCCAAAGGAAAAATGGCTACTTATACCCAGAAAGTGTTAACATTTTGTGTGTATCCTTTAGAGTGTTTTTTTATACAGACATACTTATATTTATTTAGTTTTATAAAAACGAGATCTATATTATATGCTGGTTTATTTTGGGGGCTTTTTAAAATTTTATTTAATTTTTTTGTTTTTAGAGAGAGGACGGGAGAGAGAATGAGAGGGAGAGAAATGTCAATGTGTGGTTGCCTCTCAGACACCCCCTACTGGGGATCTGGCAGGCAGCCCAGGCAAGTGCCCTGACTGGGAAGCGAACCAACGACCCTTTGGTTAGCAGGCCAGCCCTCAATCCACAGAGCCACACCAGCCAGGGCTCTGGCTTTTTTTTTTTTTTTTTTTTTTTTTAACGTACCAGAGAGAATTTTCCATATTAACAGATTTGTCATATAAATTATTTTGTTTAGTGCATAGTACAGTTTCATTCAACAGAAACTACATATTTTTTTATCTTCACCCAAGGATATGTTTTTATTGCTTCTAGAGAGAGAGAGGAACATCAGTGTGAGAGAAAAACATCAATTGAGTGCCTCCAGTATACACCCTTACCAGGGATCAAACCCACAACTTACGTATATGCCCTGACTAGGAATCGAACTGAAGACCTTTTAGTGGGTAGGATGATGCTCCATCCAACTGAACAGCCCAGTCAGGGCTACTTTTTTTATGAGAGTAAAAAAAGAAGAAAAAGCCTGCTAAGAATGTATTAATGAGTAACTGGTTAAAAACATAGCATCTATTGCTCTGGCCAGGTGGCTCTGTTGGAGTGTTGTCCTGTACACCAAAAGGTTGCAAGTTCGATTCCCAGTCAGGGCATATACCTAGGTTGCAGGTTCAATCCCCGGTCTGGGCACCTACAGGAGGCAACCGGTTGATATTTCTGTCTCTCTATCTTTCTCTCTATAAAATCAATAAGCATATCCTCAGGTGAGGATGTTTTTGAAAGTATACAGTGAGCAAGCATCTTTTCATGCTTATCTTTGTGTGTTTGTTTGCTGATGCTTTTAGAATAAATTGATAGGAATGGAATCATCAGGTCAAAGGATTCAGAATATCAGGCAATATTGCAAAGTGTTATTACCCGTCTTCGCTGAGTGCATGAGCAGCACTACTTTCACGTGGCCACTGGAGGGACACTGATGTTTCACCTATTCCCTCAGACACCTTCTTTCTTTTGCCTGATAAAATCTTGGCCCTAAAAGTGAAATCTGAAGCCAGCATAGTTCATAGATCCATTAAGAACTTTTTTGGTTTGTTTATTCATTTTTTGATCGGGAAAAAAATTGAAATAAATAACAGTGTTAACTTAACAAGAAGGACTGCGTTGTTTTGCTGAAGCCAAATCATTTCTTCCAGCTGGAGTGTGGCGCCAGCTGTTCCCTCAGCCATTCTGCGTGCCGAGACGGGTGCACGTGTCCTCAGTGGGGTTTGGGAACCCACGTATTCCAAAGTCTGTTGGTGCTCGATTTTTAAGATTTATCATTAAAATGAAAACTTATCCATTTTCAAAAGTCAAAATGTCAGGGCCCAAAAAATACGAAGGTTCTGTAGCAGATAATTGGTAGGGCCACCAAAATGCCTGGGCTTGCCTAGAACAGTCCCTTCACACCTATTGTCCCAATACTTTAGGAGGATCCATGTGAGGTCTCCATTTTTGTAAGTCAGAGAGAGTCAAATATCACTAATTTCATATATGTCAGCCTAATTCCTATTAACAGTGTCCCCATTTGCTACCCAAGGCCACTTCCCTTCATCTGGTAACAGATGCGCATGTTGTGGACAGCTGTCACTTGGACATGTCTCTCCGCCTTCTGAAAGCACCTCTTCTTACAGGGTGTGAAGCGAGACTTGCTTCTGACGCCGAAGTGCCTGTACTTAATTGGCCGAGAAAAGGTCAAGCAGGGCCCAGACAAAGGCCTGGTGAAAGAAGTGCTGAAGCGGAGAATCGAGATGGAGAGGATCTTGTCCGTGTCCCTCAGGTGAGTGGCCAGGGCGTGGGGGCAGGGATGCCCCGCGTCTCCTCAACATCGTCACCTGCTATCCCAGACACAGCCCGATGAAAGGCCTGGTCAGGATCCCCAGCTGTCACGGTCGTGATGAAGAGACCTGAATTTCCTCGTCGTCCCGAAGAAGACCTGGCCTTCATTGGTCTAGGGATTCTGATTTGGCAGGAAGGAGACAGCAAGAAAAAGCCGTGTTGTGGTTAGCTCCTCTCATCAGGAGGTTCTCAGATCCTTTGTTCCTGTAAAATTTGAGAAATAATCCTAGTGTATGAAACAGAGTGTAATTGCTGTTACTGAAGTGGGCCGAGGGTCCAGAGCCCCGCCCCCAAGCCCACCTCAGCCGCGTGGAAGGTCTAGCCCGTTTCACCAGCAAAGACCCAAGCAGACATGGCCTCTAGGGCACCAGTGTTGTTTTTCGGTTTGCTATGACCTCTGACTGTCCAGGAGGCGAAGTTTCTTTGGACTCCTTAAGGTCCTTTCTGTCTGTTCATGCAAGGGAGGGAATACAAATAGGTCTCTATAATCTGTAGCCCTGGAGTCATTGCCAAATGCTCCCTTCAACTCCAAGTTCACAGGCAGGGAGGGGCCTTTGCTCTTCCTGTCAGCACTCTGGCTTTATTTTGGCAGAGGGGCTCCGTGCTTCTGAGACTTCCCTAAATACTCCCAGGCTAAGAGCTCCCAGGCTGAGTTCCCTGTGATAAGAGGAAATCCTCCCAGTCTACAGAAGGCTAAGAAAAGAGGAAGAAAAGCCCTTTGAGCTCAGTAGCTTCCCCCTTGAGCCGCATCCCTGGGCCCTCCTGAGGACACCGCTGCCTCTGCCAGGCCACCTTCGGCCTGTCATTTCATCAAAAGCAGTGATGTTCCGGTTGCTTGTGAACATGTCTTCCCAGAATCAGGGCATCTCTAAACTCTTATTCCATGCAGAAAACAAACCTCTTTGCTTTCAAGAAAAAGCCAGGCTTTTGTGTGCTGAAGCATCTGGCCTACCAGGCTGGAAATCCTGGCTCCAGTGAAATAATCCAAAGCAGATTTCAAGTGGTGTCCATTCTTGCCCGTGTCACTGTGGTTTCTGATTCTGTCTCCTCTCAGTTCTCCTGATAAAGGACCAGATGGTGCAGTGAAGTCGAGTGTTTTAAACATTTCAACTCAGGCTGTGAGCCCCTCAGCAGCCTTTGGGTAGCCCTGCCTCAGGTCTCAGTGCCATGAATTTCTAAAAAAAACCTTCAGACACTGCCTGGTTCTCAGAAGGTCCTCCTGAGCATGTGGCTCATTGGCTGAGTCACAAGATGAGCCACACTCCTGCTGGCTAACGGCCCCTAGGCTGCTCTCAGCGTCTAAGGAAGCAACTGGAAGCTTCTCTCTTTTTCGGGCGTGGGGACCAGCCACACCTGAGCTAAGCCGGGCTAGCTGCAGCTCATCCCAGCTCTGGAGCACGTGTGCCTGTGAGGCTGAGAGTGGTCGTCATTCTTCCTAGTGCCACCGCCCGGCGCTGTGGTCAGCCCTCACACCGCTCACGGAGCGCGCAACCGTACCTGACCATGCCAACGTCTGCCTCACACACTCGGCACCGCCTTGTTGATCAAGTCCTTGAGGCTTATCGAGGTGTGATTTTTTTTTTTCTTCCCTTCTGACTCTTTTTGTCTTCTCTCACAGTTTCTGGGCATACAGTGTCTCATGGTAAAAGCAGCTTTTTTTCCTGCTTCCTCTTTAGTATTCATGCTCTGGATGTTTGCTTCCCATGGCCTTTCCTTGTTAGAGGCTCTAATTAAAATGAGGTCTAAAAATTCAGGTCCTCTGACACTATGGAAAAAGAGCTTGAGTCATTTTAACTTGTGATCTCTGCACCTTGTAGTCACTGAACCTCACGTTTACCGAGATTAATACTGTTCCCTTGTTTTCTTCATTCACTGGGTGAACCAGTAATGTAAACCAAGTTAGGAATACAGCCAGATGGGTGACGGTGTGTATAGAGTCAAACCCAGAGTATGTACCAGACCACCAAACTCGTGTGTTCAACATACTTCAATCCAGGTATAGAGGGAGATTTTCGCAGTTGTCTTGCATTTCAGAAAAAAAGTTCTAATGTGTGTGTGTGTGTGTTTAAGTATATTTTATTGATTATACTATTAACAGTTTTCCCAATTTTTCCCCCTTTATACCTCCTGCACTCTGAACCCCCCAACCCTCCAGCATTCCCCCCTCCTTACTTCATGTCCATGGATTCTACGTATAAGTTCTTTGAATTCTGTTTCCTATACCATTCTTAACCTCTCCCTGTTCCTTTAATGCCTACCAATTATGCTTCTTCTTCCCTGTACCTTCCCCCCATTCTCCCCCCTCCCCTTCCTCATTGAAAATCCTCCATGTGATGTCCATTTTTCTGATTCTGTTCCTGTTCTAGTTGTTTGCTTAGTTTTTGTTTTCATTGTTTTTCTTTTTTTTAGGTTCAGTCGTTGATAGTTGTGAGTTTGTCGTCATTTTACTGTTCATAGTTTTTGATCTTCTTCAATTTCTTAGATAAGTCCCTTTAACATTTCATATAATAAGGGCTTGGTGATGATGAACTCCTTTAACTTGACTTATCTGGGAAGCACTTCATCTGCCCTCCCATTCTAAATGATAGCTTTGCTGGAGAGAGTAATCTTGGATGTAGGTCCTGGCCTTTCATGACTTCAAATACTTCTTTCCAGCCCCTTCTTGCCTGTAAGGTTTCTTTTGAGAAATCAGCTGGTAGCCTTATGGGAACTCCTTTGTAGGTAACTTTCTCCTTTCTTCTTGCTGCTTTTAAGATTCTCTTTTTAATCTTGTGTGACTTAATGATGATGTGCCTTGGTGTGTTCCTCTTGGGTCCAATTTCTTTGAGACTCTTTCGGCTTCCTGGACTTCCTGGAAGTCTATTTCCTTCACCAGATTGGGGAAGTTCTTCTTCATTATTTGTTCAAATAAGTTTTCAGTTTCTTGCTCTTCTTCTTCTCCTTTTGGCACCCCTATGATTCAAATATTGGAACATTTAAAGTTGTCCCAGAGGTTCCTAAGCCTCTCCTCATGTTTTTGGGGGTTTTTTTTATGATTTTTGTGTTATGATTTTATTTTAAGATTTTTTAAAAATTATTTTTTTATTTTCAGAGAGAGGGAAAAGAGGGAGAAAGAGAGAGAGGGAAACATCAATGTGTGATTGCCTCTCACTCGGCCCCCACTGGGGACCTGGCCTGCAACCCAGACATGTAGCCTGACTGGGAATCGAACCAGCGACCCTGTGGTTTGCAACCTGCACTCAATCCACTGAGCTACACCAGCCAAGGCTCTCCTCGTTTTTTCAAATTCTTGTTTCTTCATTCTGTTCCTGTTGGATGTTTGTTTCTTCCTTTTGTTCCGAATCATTGATTTGAGTCCCAGTTTCCTTCCTGTCACTGTTGGTTCCCTGAATATTTTACTTTATTTCCCTTTGGGTAGCCTTCATTTTGCAACCAAGCTCAATCAGTTCTGTGAGCATCCTGATTACCAGTGTTTTCAACTCTGCATCAGATAGATTGGCTATCTCCTTGTTGCTTAGCTCTTTTTCTGGAGTTTTGATCTGTTCTTTCATTTGGGCCATATTTCTTTATCTTGGCACACCAGTTAAGTTGTAAGGGGGCGGGGCCTTAGGTATTCACGAGGGCGGGGCTACCCTCTTTGCTGCGTTGTGGCGCTGTCAACCTGTTTGAATGTTTCTTTAATTCCTTCGTTGTCAGAGTTCCATGCAGTTTGATTTCCTGGCACTTCTGGTTGTTTATTGTTTTTAGATTGGTTGTTATCCTCCTTTTAGTTGTATGAGGAAGCAAAGGGTTTCTACCTACACCTCCATCTTGGCCAGAACTCCTATTTTGTATGTTTTGAAGATTGTATGAGGCTTACTACTTGAGTGTTGGCTGGAATGACCACCTAATGACTTCTTCTAATTAAGACTATCAAACTGCTCCCAAACTTGATCTTTCAGCCCATTTCTGGCTCTTCTGACATAACCACTGTCAAAGCAAAAATGGGCTCACAGCTCCCTGATCCTACAAACTAACTATTTGAAAACAATTATGAATTCTGACTGGTGTGTCTCATTGGATTGAGTGCTGGCCTGCGAACCAAAGGGTCGCCTGTTCGATTCCAGTCAGGGCACATACCTGGTCCTGGTCCCTGGCCAGGTCCCTGGTAGGGGGTGCGTGAGAGGCAACCACTCATTGATGTTTCTCTCCTTCTCTTTCTCCCTCCCTTCCCCTCTCTAAAAATAAATAAATAAAGTCTTTAAAAAAAAACCAAACAATTATGAGACAGTTTGGGGAAAGTGAACACAACGAAATATTTGCGATGAATCATTTATTGTTCATTTCTTCAGGTGTGATAATAGTATTATGGTTATTTTTATTTAAAGAAGCTTTCTCTTTCATAGATACACACTGAAATATTTAAGGATAAAGTGATATAACAGTACACTTTGCTCCAACATAAACTGGTTTGTGTGTAGGGGTGGGGGAGTGCACATGTAGATGGATATGATTGTCTGTGGATTGGTAATTGTTTAAACCTAACATGTGGAGGTTCATTCTGCTGATCTATATATATTTGCAGTTTTGCATAATAAAGTTTTTTCTAGTTGTCCAGTAGACATTATATTTTAGAACTATTTACCTTTTATAAATATACCGAAATACATGTAGTTAAATTATAATTGAAACTTTTAAAAAATATTTAACTTATAAGAAAAAAAAGTAGTATAGGTCCAGTAGTTCAGAGAGATACACAGACTGCAGTTATTCAAAGGGACGATAGGGTAATTTGAACAGGAAAAACCCGTATCTGAGTAGAAGTTAGACTGGAACACTGGTGTCCGATTTCTGCCTTCCCCAGAGACTTGGTGACACTGTCAGGAGGTGGCACACCAACATATAGTCGAGAATCAGGCTTCCAGGTGTAGAGTTTGCTGACAGAAGACCAAGCACCAGTGTTTGAAGGACCCTTTACGAGCCGCCTCTTGTCCAAGCACTGACCTCACCGTGCTCTCATTTGAGAAACTCAGTTTGCTGGAAGGGTAGCCACAAGGTGTCATAGCCTATGCTTTTTGCTTTTTTTGTTTTTAGATGATAAAATTGGTACCATCAAATTGTATATTTGAGGGCTCTCTCTGATGAAGCTTCTAGTATTCCTCATTTCAAAAGCCGACCACCAAAGGCCTGAGACCAAAGGCTGTGTGGCTGCCTGTGTGGGTCAGATTTTCCAATCTTTGTATGTAATGGGAAAATCAACCTGTAAGAGGGGGCTTTGGACAGAAGACCCAGCTTCCTAGGGCACAGCAGTCTGGCCTAGACTGTTTCATTGCCGTTGCCCTAAGCTCCTGGTGGTCAGAACAGTCAGCTTCACCACCTGCCCAGCTGACAAGAGGCGTTACTGAAATCTTGACTTATTGTGACTTGTAGCCTTTGAGTTTTGGGAACCTGGGAGATGTTGGCATTTTTTGTACTGACCACCCACCTTGTGCTCAGCCCTGGGATTCAGAGGTGAAAGAAGTTTGGTCACTGCCTCAGGGAGCTCCCTCCCATTCTGGAAGGGGTAGCAGACACCTGAGTAAACCTGTGCCCCACAGGTTACAAGTGTTCAGAGAGCAATGCACAAGGCGCTCCCGGTGTGCGAAGGTGGGAGGGAGCCTTTGAACCTTTGCGCCTGCAGTCGGAGGTGGGGGGCTTCTCCTGGGAGGCCTGGGAGAAGGCCCGGCACAGCCATTGTCTGCACTTTCGCAGAGAAATTAGTTGGGATCCCAAACTGGTGCCACTGGTTTCTCTATGTGGTGGAATTCTGGAGATGGTTAATTTCTTCTTGTTCTTCCTATGTACTTTCCAGTTCACTGAAAGGAACATATATTTCATAATCAGGAAAAATTTTTACAAAGGCAGGGCTGCCCTAGCAAGTTGCCTTTTCGGCTTTGGAAAAAAAAAAAAACAACTCCTTTAAGACTTTACTCAGTTTTTTGTAACTAACATTTTTTGAAGAAGGTACTGGTTAAGGGAGTTAAAACAAGGTTTTCTAGTGTTGTCAGCAATACCACAATAAGCCACAAAGATCAGGGGATAAAAAGCAAGCAGAACACCAAAGCAGGGACTGGAGCCGTCAGGGATCTTTCACCACGAGGTAAAAACATCTGTAAGGAATTGCAGCTTGAGCATATGAATAAGACAGGGTGAGGTCCAAAGATAAGTCTGATTTCTTTTTTAGAACAAATAAATGTACAAGCTTTGTTTCTGGATCTAGGAGCCTGGGCCAAGGAGAAAGGAACGGGCTAGAACTCCGGCGTGGACGAACATGGCTGGGTCACGGAAGGGAGGGGGTTTTGAATTTGATGGTTGAAGTCAAAGTGTCCAAACAATCTCTTCTCATTTCCAGACTCATGCTGATCATTGACCTTGAAGTTTTGCCTGCTCGTTGTTGTTGTTGTTGTTGTTTTTCTTTATGGTAATGAAACACGTGGCAAATCTAAGCACACTAAACTACTTCAGGTTACTTGTGTTGGGCTCATTTAACCCTGCTGAATGATCAGTCCTGCCTGAGTACTGCCTTACAAAGACACACCCAGACATGTCAAAGAATGCTCTGAGTCAAAACCACCTACACCAGAGCACTGTACCTCACCCCACCCACCAGAAAGTGTGGTGCTTCCTGTTTCCACTCTTCTCCATTGTGCTCACTCCCTTCCCAATGGGAGTCTCCTTACTCCTGTGCTAGGAGTCTTGCACTTCACTTCGTTAATTCCATGTGTCTTGGAAGAGCTGTTTGAGCAGCTTTTACATACGTGCCTTTTGGAGTTTTAAATTGCTGTAATCGCCATGATTGAGGCAATTTCAGAATTTTCCTAGAAATAGCAAGATGATAGTACATTCAAGTCCTAGTTTGGAAGAGTTTGTGAACAAGGATGTTTAGTGGAGATTGTGAGCTGTCCTACAATACCCATTCTCTCCTCTACCTTTTAATGGCTGGCAGACTACCCAAAGACTACATTTCCCAGGCTCCCTTGCAGTTAGATGTAGCCATGTGACACAGTGCTGGCCAGTGGGGTAGGAAGAGACGTGATTGTACCACTTCCTGGCCACATCTGTAAGGGGAAGGAGTGGATGCCTGGCTCCCTGGCACTGTTTAACTGTCACATTGGCCCTGAATGTTGTTTTTGCACATGCTATTGAGTGACAGATAAAAAAGTTAGGTTGTTTAAACCACTGGTTGTCAGGGTCTTCACCACAACAGAAAAACCTGTATCCTAACTATCACAAGAGTATGCAAGAAGCCTGGTTGCAATGGAGGGATGTCTGAAAACAAACTCTTGAGGTGATAATAATGACCAGGTGCTCCACCAAAGGGCCATTATGTGTCCAAAAATACTTGCAGAATATTCTGGCATCGTGGCTGTGAGGGGCCACCTCCTTTCCGCTAGTAAGGGTATCTTGCTGCTAGTTGACCCCAGTGCTCCCTGTGGTTTGTTTACACTGCCATTATGAGCCTTTGAATTCCACCTGTGTTGCAGTCCTACTTTAGTCCTTTTTTTCTCCTGTGGATTAGCAAACCCCTCCTATAGGAAGACTGGGGGGCTGCGGTTTCGGGGAGAGCGAACGTGGCTACCCCTTCTACCTTTATCAGGTTCAGGCCCTTAGCTCCTTGGCTCAGCCCAGAGAGAGAAGGTTCCAGAGAAGCCTGCGATCATCCATCAAGGCTTTCTCTGCCCAAGGAAGACCTCTGGTCCCACGGACTGACCACCCCAACCTTGTATGTATTCATGGAACAGAACAGAGAGACCACAGGAGTTGCGGTTTAAATGGATCAGATTCTACATGGAAGAAGAATCTCTCATTTCAAAGATTCTCCACACCCCGGTCCTTCCTACTGGCCGCACCGTCCGGCTTTGTCACAGCACAGTGATCCTACCAGTGCAGTGGGACCAGGGGCCCAAGAGCAGGGCACAGCTCCTGTGTGGTTCGGCTCGGCTCTGGTTACTAAAAAGACATGTCGTTGGCATTGCCTGCCCTTGGAGGGGTTACATTCTTACCATGGTCAATTCGTTGAAGAGGATTCACTTAATTTGCTTTTAATACCTGAAAAAACACTTAACTGGGTCTACCGAAATGTTGTTTAGAGGATTGTCTTGGATATTGGACAGTGGTGTTTGGATGTAATTGCAAACCTATACATTATGAAACATTTGGGGTGTTATTCTCCTTCAACTGGGCTATACACCTAACAGCTAAGGAATAAAGATTCTCAGTTATACGTGTGTTGTAGATTTCAATTTCAGATTTCCACAAAGTCTAGCTGGGCCGGAAGATGGAACTGTGTGTAATCAATTCCCCGCTGCCATTAGGTACTTTCCCCAGGATTGGCGTTACCTTAGCCTCTTCTTTCCATCCTCCCCTCCAGGCACGAGTTTGCCCACAGCCACCTCCTCTCCAAACGTGCTGTTCCTGAGGGATGCATTCTTCCCCGTCCCATGAAATTCATGAGCTCAAACGTGATGACTGTGCTTGTTTGTTGTTGGTACACCTGTTCGGCGTATCTCTGTACGGTGGTCCGTGTGTCCATTCAGCAGCACCTGGCATGCATTACAAGCTGAGCACCGAATACTCAGAGGGTCCTAATGAGCACATGTGAAGCCCAGGATGTCGGCTTCCCTTTTGATAGTCGATTGCATACTTCTTCCAAGTAGGATTTATTACAGTAACTGTAGCCGTGTTATCAGTTCTACTAACTTGGAACTTATGTGGAATTGTTCATTTTCAACCATGTTCTACTCATAATATTCTGGATTTATATGATCTTAACATAGAAGTTGAACGTGAAAATGGGTTTTCTAAAAATTACAGACTAAATTGTCCTTAAATTCCTGATTTTAAAACTCACGTGAGAGAAGTATTTTTGTGTATGCTTTTGGCAGGCTATGAACTTTCTTCAAAAGCAGGTTTCAGTGACTTTATTGTGTAATTCATTGTTGTGTTTTATCATAAAGATTATCCCAGAAACACTATAGAAACCTAGTGCTGTCTTATAGAATTTTTAAAAATGAGTAAAAAAGTGATGGAATAAACGAAAGTGCAACTTTTGTTATCTTTCTAATCTCTTTGCAGTACTATGCAAGATGACATTTTTGTTCTTCATGAGCAAGAATATGACAGTTTGCTTGAATCCGTCTTCAAAACTGAATTCTTAAGCCTCTTAGCAAAGCGTTATGAGGAAAAAACCCAAAAGCAACTACCTCTGAAATTTAGCAATACGTAAGTTGGGATCTGGGGCCCACAATTCCCGATTAAAACTAGAGGGACCCTGGATCTCAGAGCTGGGGTCCAGGCTGAGAGTGGGGGAGGCCTGTGGGGTGGGGCCTGGCGCTAGGGACCTGAGCAAAGCCCAGCCTGGCTGCCTTAGCTTCTTCCCCATGGAATCTCAGGGCCGCAGAATATGGTCCAGGTGGTTGTCACACACTTTGAAAAGGTCACTTTGGCATTTCTGTGAAACAATGACTTCATCAAATGGTGTAGTTTGTCATTTGGACAAAGGTCACCAAAGTGAGTCAGGGAAGGCAGATTTTTGTTTATCGCCAATAACAGAATATTTTATTTAACAGAGTAGCCAGAAGTAGAATAAGACAAGAAGGAGGAAGTGAATGGAGTGGGAGCTTAAGTTCCAAAAATCACGCCTAATTAAAACCTATGGATGGGGTGCTGGGGACGTGTAGGTCACAGGTGGCCAGTGCCTTGGGTCTCGGCTCTCCTTGTTTTGCTTCAGCAGCATAGTCTCATGGACCAGATACCAGTATACTGTCAAGCTTCCGAGTTGCTTTTTTTATCCTTAAATTCCCATCTATAATGTGGAGATAGTTTCCATCTCTTCCTACCCACAAGACTGAGGCCGCGGTAGAGCCTTAATCCCACCCGGAGGGAAACTTGCCCTGCGAGCGCTGCTGTGGCTGCACTGAAGTGCAGGCAGGTAGCTGTGCAGACCTGGCCCGGCCCTTCCAAGGAACAGTTCATCTGTTAGTAGCAGGAGCAGTATTTTCGTCTGGAAATTTGTAATAAGGGAATAACAAAAAGAAGACAACTACCAAGAGCCAAGCCACTCAATAGAATAATAAGCAGCTACTTAAAATTATGCTTTTCCGGTCTGACAACATGAAGAAATACAAGTTAAAAAAAGCAGAATGTGAAATTGAAGTAGGCATATAGGCAATATGAAAAATAAAAACTGGCTGGGGAGATTGGGAATTGTGAGGAAGCCTCCCTATTGGTTGGACTGTGGTTGCTAAGTACTGTCCCTTCCCCTTCCTGGGGTGGTGGGATGGTGAAGGAGTAGAGCTTAGTTAAAGAGTGACCACGTTCTGCCAAGGAAGACACGGGTTGATGTGTGTCTGACATCACTCAGTCCTCCGCACACAGACCTGGGGAATCAGAGAGAGGCATGAGGACACACTACAGCGGGTGTGGCTGGGTGTGGTCTCCTTCCTGCTGCCCCCAGGGAGTCCCACCTGAGTCCACCTGCACAGTGACATTGGTACCTGTCATGGGGTAACTCCCTCACCACCTGGGTTCTCATTGGTGCTGAGCTCCAAATGCTTCTGCCTCTGGCCACGGGGCTCCCCTTACTGTCATGCCAAACCTGTGGCTTCCCGCTGCTCAGGGCACAGTGCTGCGTTAGAGCGCCCGGTCTTACCTCCTTCCAGCGGTTTAGCTAGCGGTAGAACTCCATTCTGATTTGTTAACTCCCACAAACATGCTTGTTGCAGGCTCGAAGTCAAGTTGAAAAAAGAGAACTGGGGTCCCTGGAGTGCCGGGGGCTCGCGGCAGGTGCAGTTCCACCAAGGCTTCGGTGACCTGGCCATCCTCAAGCCCAGTAACAAAGTGCTGCAGGTCAGCATCGGACCCGGGCTGCCCAAGAACTCCCGTAAGTGTCCGGCGGGCCCCACGCGAACCGGGGCTGGGCTCCCGGGCTGGGCTGGGCTGGGCCCCCTCACCCTGCTGCGCACCACCCTACTCACCACCTGCTCGTGACGCATGCACAGAGCTGCGGGGCACAGCACCAGGGCCTCTCTGCCACCTGTGGCTGCGTTTTCTTCCGATTCAAACATGTCCAACTAAACCAACCTCAAGGCAGTTGCACGTTCGCCCTTTCTGAATGATCTAGTAATATGTCTGGTATTCCTGGCGCCACAGTGTTAATTGGGTTCAAAACAAATCAGTTTGTTGGCTTTAAATTCCCTGGCCCTTTCCAGTCAGATCTTGTCAACAATGCAAAACTTATCCTTTCCATCAGTTTTAAAGAAATTGGCCGCATTTACCAACCCTCTAGTGGATTCACTTGGTTACTGTGCATCACACTTAGCCACCCTCCCCTTCATTTAAAGCATCTCATTAGACACACATCACCCACACACCCCAGTCTACCTCCTTCACTGGCCTTTGAGTCCTTTTTTATTTACAAGTGATATTTATAAAATGGTATTTACAACAGACAACAGAGTAGTCATATATGCTGCACATGTAGATGTCTCTGTAAAACTTAGTCCGTATGCGCAGTCGGTGATGAGGATGCCGGGTACAAAATAGGCCTTTGTGCCGTCGTCTGCAGAGATACACCGTGGCGTGCACTGTGATGCGCTAACACAGTGCAGATAAACAGCCGATGAGAAAGTGTTGGTGTATGTCTGGGTAGTTCTCAGTACTTGTAGAAAACAGACAGCATGTTTAGGGGGCATTTATGAAGATACTTTTCAACAAAAGAATTCTTAACAGAGAGGTAGACAAGGTTGAGGGAACAGAGTGGAGACCAGGGACAAAGAACAGCAGGACACTGTCATTACCCCTGAGCTTGAAGGGACAGAAGGAAGAAAGAGTTGGGCTGAAGGAAGCGGCAAGATAGATACCCTAACTTGTCCCTCCTCTGGCCTCCAGTCTCCTGCCAGCGTACGGAGCAGGGCAGAGAAGGGCTGCAGAAAACCAGCAGGCTGTGCGAGCCGTGTCCAGTGGGCCCCGCGTGGAACACCGTCTCATTGTCTCATACAGTGACATTGTCGCAAGACGCCCAGACCCAGCTCCTTTGCTTTGTGCTATTCGGCCTCGTCACTTCCTGCTTTTCTCCTTACAAGGAATTCCCTCTGCATCCCTCTTCCAGCTGGTTTGACCCTGCCTCCCTTCTCATCCCACTTGAGTCCTTCTTCACTGCTTTCCAGTACACAGGCCTCATCTGGCCTCCTGTGGCCCTGCCGTCCCAGCCCTCATTCTAGCCCATGATGCTGTTCCATGTAGCACTAGCTCGTTTTCCAGTCCTTCAGGTCTCTGTCCAGGGCCCAAGTCTGCTCCTACCCTTCACGGCTGCTGCCTTTAATCAGAAGACTATAGAACACAAACTCGCGTGAAAGGCTCTTGACATAAGCAGATGTCCATTTAGCGTGGAAGCGTGCTTCGTGCCAGTGACCTTGGCGTGCAGCACTTGAATGTTCATTTCCTGTGCTGCATTCGGAACATGGGGGCAAACATTAAAATGTCCCTTCTCTCTCTTTTGAAAGTCTACACAAACAGAAACACCTTTGTAAACAATTTTAATACCTCTTTGTACAGGTATTGTGTGTGACATTTCAAAACTGTACCTCCATCCACATAACCTCCTGGCAGGTGGCTACTGGGACAGAATTGCCCTCAAATGTCTCTTCTTTGCAACCAGCCTCCTGCAGATCTGGATTCGAAATGTCTCACAAGTTTTACGTAAGCAGAATACCCTCAGTAGCCATAAAACCCACCAGCAGTACTGACCAACTTCGTCTTGCTTGTTCGTCTCAGGTCCTACAAGAAGGAACACCAGTCAGCACAGAGGTTACTCCAGCGGTACTCACAACCCCAACTACCCAGTGAGAGCTGCCCCTCCCCCCCCAGGTAAGCCAAGCACGCTCTAGACTGGGGCCGTTAACCTGCACCCATCACCTGTAAAATATATTTGAGAAGAAACCCACTGGCCAATAAATGCACACGTATTAGCCAGCCATGAGCCATTTCAGTGCCACACGTGTCCCGGCACAGTGGCACAGCTTGTGGCCCTGAAACCCAGGGGGAGTACCGGCTGGTGAGACTGAACTGTGTCTGGGTCGGCAACCTGGATTTCTACCTACCATTATTACTCCCGTAGGAGAGGCTTCCTCCTGTCAGTGCGAGGCAGGGCTTCCTGTCCTGGACAACCAGAAGGGTGTCAGACTTAGGTTGTAGGGTGCTGCCTTCCTAGAAATGGGAGTTTGCCAGGTATAACCTCACCACCATTTCCCAGCTCCCAGTTGTCAAATACCATGGCAATATTTTGCAACTACTTTATAGCTTAATAAGTAAGTTGAAAATATTTATTCTTAGTCAAAAAGGCTCTAGGAGAACTGCTCCAACTAAAGTAATATGAGATACAAAATTGATAAAAATTTATTTTTTGATACAAAAACTGTTTAGATCTTCTGTTTTGTGTTTATCATTTTTATGATGAAAATATAATATACAGATCAAAAACATCCAAACTCAAATAAATGTAAGACTGTCTGTCGTTAGTAATATGTTTAGTGTTTGAAGGGAGCTCTCAAAATTCACAAACATGTTTCTCCATCGCTCACAAAGTTCGGTTAATAAAAATCTGCCCCTAGAATGCTTGATGTTAAAAAGTTTGGGATTCTGGGTCTGTAAGGATCGTCTCAGGGTCACACTCGACTCCGATCATCCTAGACAAGAGACTTCTTATTTGTAGCAGTGTCGGAGATAAGCAGTAAAAAGCATTTCTTTTGTTTCCTGTGCTAAAATATGGACGCTGTGC
The DNA here is from genome assembly GCA_004026765.1 of Micronycteris hirsuta. Taxonomy (NCBI): domain Eukaryota; kingdom Metazoa; phylum Chordata; class Mammalia; order Chiroptera; family Phyllostomidae; genus Micronycteris; species Micronycteris hirsuta. The sequence goes on along the minus strand of PVJI01006901.1, from coordinate 5,891 downwards.
CTAGCAGTGAGAAACTAAATCTCATCGCTTGGAGTTCCCCTGCCTGGGCTGCTGTCTCCCCTCCCCTCTGCCTTTTGCTTGAAGAAAATGCGAGCACAAAGTAACCTAAGAGAACCAGTGTGGCGTCGTGTTCATACATGGGCCAGCCCCCGCTGTGCAAAATCCTGGCCAGACCACCTGGAAAGCTCGTGTGCCTCACCTCAGACCAAATGCCTGACCTTGAACATGGCACCCATCCACTCTGCGTGACAGTTTCTTCATCAACAAAATGAGGCAGTTGGACCAAACCTCTTAGCTCAGCACTTCTCACACCATCCGTGGGGAAGGACCTGTGTTGTTACTGCTCTTTTGTCTTAATTTTCAATCTAACACACACCATACTTCTTTAAGGTAAAATAAGAAGTAAGAGAAGAATGGAATTTTAAACGCCTACAAAATAATAAGCCAACATTTCTTAGTAGATTTAACAAATATGAAATATGTCTATGAAACTGCTATGAACATTTCTAAATGCTTATTCTTAATTTCAGAATTAATGGCAGGTGAGTGGGCGACAAGCAGCATGGAAAAGCTCACTCGTGGGCCCCATCCCCACCCCCACCCCCGGCTGTGGGCATCACGGACCTAGAGCTCATTGCCCCTCCCTGGCCTTGGCAGCCTTGGCAGCAGTTGGGGTCTCACCAAGCTCCCTGTTTCTTTAATGAAGAAGTTGACGCTCTGAAAGTTCAAATATCTTGCTCAAGGTCAACACAGCTATCGCAGGCAGAGCCGAAACTGAACCCCTAGTGCCTCTCATAAACTGCGGTCATCCCACTGGTACCGAAGCATTCCTCCCTTCATTCAGTGGGAGAGGCTGCAGAGGGGTTCACCAGAGTGCACCTGGAGGAGTCCTGTTCTTCCTCTGTCTGGGGAGAGGAGGTGAGGGCGTCTTCTCGCCCAGCCTGGGATGCCCGTGCCCCTTTCGGCCAAGGCACCGCCATCCCTTACTCACCAGATGCTGGGATCCTGACTGGGAACAGTGTCTGGCTAAGAGAGCTAGCTCCATTGGGACCAGTCCGAGCAGCAGGCCCGTGTCCCCTGCCTGAGTGGGGTGCTCCCTCCACTGCTCTGAACGGGCTCCGCAGAGGACACCCAAGGCTGATCCTTTGAAAGTGGATGTCCGACTTTTTAAACGGCCGCCTGCCAGCCATCTTGAGTCACAACCTTTTAATTTTTCTTAGCCCCAAGAAGGCGCCTGCCTCCCTTGAGAGGTGGTTTCAAGCTTCCCTTTTCTCGACTGGGCTTTGAAACACTGAACATCTGGTGATTCCACCGTCAAATTCAACCGGCGCGTGTGAGTGCGTGCCAGGCGCTTGCTGGGCAGTTCACGATGGACTAGCTCTGTTTCTCACACCGTATTAGCGATTACACCCTCCGTCTTTTCACATGGGGAAACTAAGGCCTGAAGAAGTTAAATAAGTTGCTCTTGATTAATAAATGGAAGAAATTTAAAGAGCCTTTTGGTAAAGGGTCATAAAATTTAATCTACTTTGCCCTCTGGTCCTCTCTAGGATACCATCAGAACGGTGTCATCAAAAACCAGTTTGTGCCACACCCCCACACTCCTGGGAACCTGAGGTCAAATCAGAAAAGCCTGTACACCTCCATGGCCCGCCCCCCCTTGCCACGACAGCAGTCCACTGGCTCAGACCGCGTGTCACAGACTCCGGAGAGCTTGGATTTCCTCAAGGTCCCAGACCAGGGTGCCGCGGGGTAAGACTCCCACCTCTCGTGACCTCCATCTCCATCAGTCACACCAGGGTTCACAGACTTCCTGGGGCTGGCTCTGCATGACTCCCAAGTTCAGTTTTCCACCCACACATTGTAACCCAAGACCCAACGCCGTGAGGCTTGGTTGGCATTTCTAAAAGTACAACCAACTTGATCGCACACAATTCATTCTCCAGAGAGGGCTTATCTTAGAAACGTCAGAAGACGGGTCCCCTGCAGCCCTGCGATTGAATTACACGGTGACCTTTTCTGCTCTCTGGCGTGGCTGAGGAATGATGGGGTGTTTGCTTTATGTCTGTGCCTGCGGTTGCACAAATACAGCAGCCCAAAGTGATGAGGCACACCGAGAATAACATCCCCAAACTTTCTGAGATGTAGACGCTTGTTTACGAATTCAGATCTTTAAGGCTTTAAGATGAGAGCTTTCCTGGTTTTCTAAAACAGAAAATGAAGAGTGGTTAAAAGAAACCTAAGCATTTTTGGTAGAGGAAATGAAGATTCCTGAAACTCTGTAGATATTCAAAGAGTTATCGGTGTGGGAAGGGGGTGGGGTGCATCCTGTGGCGTCACCAGGCATATAACTAGGACTAACTGACTGCAAGACAACGAGTGAACTCTGCCAGGAGGTAGATGTTGGAAGAAGTTTTAAAAAGTCATTCTGGTACACCCTGACGGGTGTGTCTCAGTTGGTGGAGCGTCATCCTGCAAAGGGTAAGGTCGCCAGTTCAGTTCCCAGGCAGGGCGCACCCCTGGGGTGCAGGTTTGGTCCCCAGTCAGGGCATGTACGAGAGGCAATCGGCTGATGTTTCTCTCTTTCTTCTTCCCTTTTCTCTCTCTCTAAAAAATAAATAAGATCTTTAAATTAAAAAAAAAACAACAACATTCTGGTAGCCCTACAGTGTAAGGAACACCTTGTCCCTGGGGCTATTCAGGCACAGGGGAGACGGAAATCACCAGACAGAAATGTTGTAGGGTGATGTCGTCAAATACCAGAGAAAGATGAGAACCCCATTTCAGCCCCTGTTACTTGTCTAGTGTTGGACCTGCCGCTTCCCCTCTCGAAGCTTCGTTTTCCTCATCTGCACACTGACGTAATGCCACCAAGCTTGCACAGTTGGTGGGAGGACCAGAGATTAAATGTAAATACCCAGCGCGGTCCTGGGCATGTAGTAGGCTACTCAGTCAACTGTAGTTTGGTGGCAGTGGTGATGGTGATAGTGATGAGGCTGCGACCGTCACGACGTGGTTGACCACGTGACTTCTAAGGAATCTTCCAACTCTGCATGATTCTCAGTGGTGGAATAGTGCTCTCTGCTGAACCCACTCTCCCCCTCTCTCATGCCCTCCGCCATTCTCTCCGCATCTCTAAGTGATGAAGCTGCTTCTCATGGGGTCAGGAGACCTGTGTACACAACAGAGCCCTGCTGGGAGAGAAGCAGCAGCCCCTCCCACTGGGCGGGTCACACTCACTCACCTCGGTGCCCCACCTTGTCAGCTTCCTTCCCACCACCACCAAGCCCTTAGGAACTTTCTTTTTGTTTTTAAAGATTTTTTTTATTTACGTTTTAGAGGGGGGCGGGAGAAAGAGAAGTAGAGAAACATCAATGCGTGAGAGAGAGAGATCCATATGTTGCCTCTCCCACCCCCCCAAGTGGGAACAGAATCCACTGAGCCACACCAGCCAGGGCAGGCACTCCCGTATTCCCTCCCGGTGCTCACTTTCCCCTGGCAAGTCTTACCTCATTTGGGCTACAGATAAGAAAGCACCTTAGTTTCTTACAGATGGCCATCGGTGGAGTGGACTCCACCCTTCATTAGATCTCCCTCTCCTGGCCTCACCCCTACTCTTGTGTAACCAGCCGTTCCGTCAGTGCTAGTGGGTCGTGGCCTACCCGACCTGCTTGGTCTGAAGCAGTAGTGCTAAACCTGTAGTGAGCACCAGCGTCCCTGGGGAACTTGCTGCCCACTTCCAGTTTCTGGTTCAGCAGGTCTGGGGTACGACCCAAGAATTAACATTTCTTCCAAGTTCTCAGAAGATGCTGCTGAACCAGGGACCATATTTTGAAAACCACTGGTCTACAGTCTGATTGCTAAAGCCAGGGGAGGTTCTATGTAAAAGTGAATTGAAAGAGTGATGTTGAGGCAACTGGACTGTTCCATAACCCAGACACACACTACTCAGATGAATGGACATCACTAGAATCATCAAACAACCCTTCCTGGGCCCAGTTGCTTGTCCCAGAGAAGGCAGGGGATTAAAACCAATGAACAAAATGCACCAAATCTCTTAGCTCTGTCTGCTAGCTTCCTCCTTGCTTTGGTTTGGCAAGCAAAACCATCTTTCCAGCCTGCTTTTGCAAGTTGCAGACTTGCACACCAGCCAGCTGGGAGCATCTGTCAGCCAAAAGCAGGCAATTTAGGAAGACTGTGTCTTAACCGCGGCTGCTCCCTTCCAGCCCTCAGCTCAGCAATTCCCTGTTTGAGCCTATCACACCCTCCGCCCCCTTCAGGCCAAGGGTCAGGCACACGCGTGTTACTGTGGCGATGGCAGTGAGGCTGGAAGGAGAGGGCACATTCACAGCAGCAGTACGGTTTCCTGACTGTTGTGTAAAACTCACAATCGTATGAGGCACACTGAGTCTGGTAGCTACAAGAAGCTCAGCCAGTCTCCTCGCTGTCCACTGAAATCTGCGGTGGTGCAAACATTTCTTAAGTTGTGCTCTGGCTGGTGTGGCTCAGTGGATTGTGTGTCGTCCTGCAAACAAAGGTCACGGGTTTGATTCTGGTCGGGGCACAGCACAGGTCTGGGTTGTGGGCCGGGTCCCCAGTTAGGGGCGTGCAAGAGGCAGGGGATCAGTGTTTCTCTCGCACATCGATGTTTCTCTCCCTCTCTTTCTCCCCCCTTCCCCTCTCTCAAGAAAGAAAGAAATAAAATCTCTTTAAAAATTAGAAATTGTACTCTGGTCAAAGGCCTAAGCTTTTTCTTAGTATTCATTTTCTAAAAACACATAAAAGCAAAAATGAAAATAATTTCTAATGTGGCCAGGGACCTTAGACATGTGTTTCAGGAGCCTCGTGGTTCCCTGCGCTCAATAGCTCCTCTGTGCCAAGAACACACGGATGCCTTATTCCACAGGAGGTTGCTGCAGCCAGCGGGGAGCTTTGGGATCCCAAGCTTGTACCTTTCCAGAAACGCAAGTTTGTGTATATATATCACGGTTCCAGAAAGTGACCTTGAATTTGCCAATCTAGAAAAACACGATTGCCAGTCGTTCTCTCCGCGGGTTTGCCTTTTCTTTCCCTCTCCCACCCCAGTGCACTTTTCTCTATAGACGTACTGGGCGGAAGCCATCATTGCCTTTGGATCATGTGGTGTGGACGAAATCAAGTGGTGTAATTAGCACCTCAAGTGAATTCAGGAAAGTCTTCGTCAATGCATTTTAGGTTCTGTCAAGGTTTTTTTGGTGAGAACATGAAGTCTTCACTGCGTTAATTACCATCCCGACTGCATCCTTTGTTTACCCCCGCCTTGTCACGTGTGTGTCACGGTCTCTCTTCTTCTCGTCGTCGTCGTTGTCATCATTGTCATTGTCATCACCATCCAAGAAAACTCAGAGATGTAGAGGGATCACTAGCTTGCCGTCCTTTACCGTACCTTTTAAAGAGAAGCCTGATTCAGGGGAAAGGTCTTTGCTGATTCCCAGGGAAAGAGCCGGTGAAGCAAGAACCGTGTGCGCGGTCCACCCGTCAGCCTTCGCTCTGCTCGGTAGGAGCACCTGACGTGCCGGTCAGGTGTGCTTTATATTTCCCCTCTAGTGACATAATCTACCTGCACTTCATTCCTGGGTGGATCAAAGCCCACACCGGAGATGTCTTTTCTGTTAGCCTTTCTAATCCTATGGTCCATTTCCTGCAAGGAAAACTTCAGAAAAATGTCAAGATACCCCAGAGGTCAATCCAGCCAGCGGCTGGAGAAACAGGAGAGTGTTGGGAGTGCTCAGCGGTCGGGCTCCTGGCCACGCCACAAAGGCGGGATCGATAGAGAAGCTGAAATGCTGCCTGGGTGTCTCTTGACAAGAATCTCCTAATGGAGTCATATTTTCAAGGGGCTTAAAATTTCC
>PVJI01006900.1:0-82462 GCA_004026765.1 Micronycteris hirsuta | reverse complement strand
AAAAAAATTAAAAAAAAAAAAAAAGTAGCCCTGGCTGGTGTAGCTCAGTGGATTGAGCGCGGACTGGGAACCAAAGGGTCCTGGTTCGATTCCCAGTCAGGGCACATGCCTAGGTTCCAGGCCAGGTCCCCGTGAGGGCCATGTGAGAGGCAACCATACATTGCTGTTTCTCTCCCTCTCTTTCTCCCTCCCTTCCCTCTCTCTAAAAATAAATAAATAAAATCTTAAAAAAAAACACTTAAAAAATCTCTTAAAAAATAAAAATAAATAAAAATAAAATCTTAAAAAAAAAAAGTAGTACGTAGGAATAAATTTAACCAAGGACGTAAACGACTTGTATTCAGAAAACTGTAGGACACTGAAGAAAGAAACTGATGAAGATACAAGTAAGTGTTCATGGATTGGAAGAATTAACATCATAAAAATGTCAGTACTACCCAAGGCAATCTATAGATCTCAATTATAACTGGAATCAAATGAACCAAATAAACAAACGAGCATAATAGAATTAGAGACACAGGAACATGAAACAGACTGTCAGCTGTAGGAGTGAAGAGGGTAGGGGGGAATGGTTGAAAGAAGGTGAAGGGATCAGCCAAAGAACATATATGTATGATTCATGGACATGGACTTCATGGTATGGGGATTGACATTGACTTGGGAAAAGGGTGTGGGCTCGGGGAAAGGGTCCAAGGGGGAAAAATTGGGATAGCTGAAATAGCATAAACAACAATCAAGACTTAAAACATGTAATAAAATAAATAAAATAATGCAAAAACTGGAAAAAATTAAAAGTCATTATTTCAAGTTTTATGTATGTTGTAGATGAATCTACTTCCCCAACCTTAAAGTGGGTAATGTTATTTTATAAAAAAAATATTTTCGGTTCTTCTTCCAGGTGTCACTGTAGATATAACCCAGAGTAGTTGAAATTTCCAAGAGCCTTTATTGATAAATAAATCAATAATGTTGGAATTGAACTTTTGAAACTGGAACCTTTCCTAGAATGTTGAGGATGCAAGGTTTCTGGAAGCACATGTAAGTCTTCACAAAAGCAGACAGACTCTTGGAGACAATCAGGATGATTGCAAAATTATATCAAATGTAATGAAATGTAGGAGCAGTCAATGTATATTAGAGGATATATTCATATTGTTGATGTCCAAATATCTATTTTTTTAATTTAATTTTTTGAGTGGTTAAAATACTTACATGGCTGTAAAGTTAAAAGAAATATAACATAGTAAAAACCTTTCAATCCCACCTCTTCTTTCCACTTTTTGAGTATTTTCTTTATCGGTAGATAACCACTGTTGTTTTCTTGTGTGTCATTTCAGTGTTACTTATGCATATAAAAAGAAAACACAAATTTGTCTTGTTTTAAGCTTCATTTTAAAATCATAATATTGTCCTGTATTTTTTAGTTTTGTCTCTTAGCACATATGGGAGATCTTTCGATATCAATGCATGAAGAATGCCCTCATTTGTGTCTGTTTTTCTTTTATTGATTTATTTACTTTTTAAATAATATTTTATTGATTATGCTATTACAGGTGTCCCAATTTCCCCACCTTTTCCCCTCTCCATATAGCACTGCCCACTCCTTCAGGCAATCCTCCCATGATTATTCATGCCCGTGGGTCATGCATATAAATTCTTTGGCTACTACATTTCCTTTGCTGTACTGTACATCACCATGGCTATTCTGTAACTACCTATTTGTACTTCTTAATCCCCTCACCTCTTCACCTATTCCCCCATACACCCCTCTCATTTGGCAACAGTCAAAACGCTCTCCATATCTATAATTCTGTCTCTGTTCTTGTTTCCTTAGTTTGTTTTTTAGACTCAATTGTTGATAAATATGTATTTATTGCCATTTTATTGTTCATAGTTTTGATCCTCTTCTTTTTCTTAAATAAGTCTCTAACGTTTTATATAATAATGGTTCGTTGATGATGAGCTCCTTTAGTTTTTTCTTGTCTAGGAAGTTCTTTATCTGCCCTTTGATCCTAAATGATAGCTTTGCTGGGTAGAGCAATCTTGGCTGTATGTCCCTGCTTTTCATGAGTTTGAATATTTCTTGCCAACCTGTTCTAGTCTGCAAAGTTTCTTTAGAGAAATCAGCTGACAGTCTTATGGGAATTCCCCTGTAGGTAAATAACTTCTTTGCTCTTGCTGCTTTCAAGATTCTCTATCTTCAACCTTTGGCATTTTAATTATGATGTGTCTTGGAGTGGGCCTCTTTGCATTCATCTTGTTTGGGACTATCTGTGTTTCCTGGGCTTGCATGTCTATTTCCTTCACCAAATTAGGAATTTTTCTTTCATTATTTTTCAGATACATTATTAATTTCTTGCTCTTTGTCTTCTTCTGACACTCCTATGATGCAGGTGTTGGAGTGCTTGAAGTTGTCCTGGAGGCTGCTTACTCCTTTTTTTTGGATTTTTTGTTGTTGTTGTTGTTCTGATTGGTTGTGTTTTGCTCCTTATGTTCCAAATCATTGATTTTATTCTCAGCTTCATCCACTCTTCTGTTGTTTCCCTGTAAATTATTCTTTATTTCAATTAGCGTATCCTTCATTTTTGACTGGTTCTTTTTTATGGTGTAGAGGTCCTCACTAAGTTCCTTGAGCATCCTTATAAACAGTGTTTTGAACTCTGCATCTGATAGATTACTTATCTCCATTTTCTTTTTCCGAGTTTTGATCTGTTCTTTCATTTGGACCATGTTTCTTTGTCACCTCGTTTTGGCAGCCTCTCTTTGTTTGTTTCTATGTATTAGGTGGAGCTGCTGTGACTCCCTGTCTTGGTTCCATGGCTTAATGTAGTAGGTGTCCTATAGGTTCCAGTGGCACAGTCTCCTCTATCACCCAAGCCGAGTACTCAAGGTGCACCCTTCATGTGGGCTATGGGCTAAGAGGTAGGCTATACCCTCCTCTTATAGTTGGTACTTGATTGGCTGGTGGCAGGTCAATGGGAGGAATTTACTCAGGCCAGTCAGCTGCAAGGATTAGCTGTGACCACTGACCACCAACCTCTGTCCTTTGTGGAAGATCAGTGCAGGGGCAGGGTGGTGGTGCTCCACATGGTCTATAGTTGTCCACTGGGTGTACACACCCTGGGGTTTCCCATATGGTGCAGGCCAGGGTAAGCCCCATCCTGTGTTCTGCCCAGGGCCACCCTGAATGAGCTATAAAGCAATCTGAGATGGCTGCTACTTGTGCTAGGCTTGGAGTTCCCCAGATGAACTCAAGCTGTGAATTTAGGCTGGCTGTTGCTAGTTTTGTGCCAGGGTCTACTTAGCAAGACGTATGGGGGCTGGGGACTTACTAAGGCTGGCTGTTGCTTTTTGGTAGGATTTTTGAAGTTGTGAAACATGAGCCAAGACCAGCCATTCACATGGAGAAGTCATGATTTAACAGTTTGAGTGGGCCCATAAGTTGTGTGGGACGAAATACCAGGGGATCTCCAGGGCAGGGCAAACAGTTTTAGTAGGTTGATGAAGTCTCAGATATGGCACCTGCCTGTCAGCTCTGTGGCTCTGTTGGGAGAGGGCTCAGAAAAGAGACATTGGCCATCGCCCACCTTTATGTCTGGGAGAAAGATGTCCCCCACCTCCCGCCTTGATGCCAGATACTTCAGATACTTCTTCCCTGTATGCCACTGATGCCTTGCAAACTGGTAATGGAGCTCCCAGTAATGGAGCTCCGTGGGAGGGAGGCTAGTAAGTCTGTGTGGGTTCTTTAATGGGAACTGCTTGGGAGTCTAGTGGTTTCTTCTACCCACTCAATACCCACTGGTTTTTGCAGCCAAAAGTTATGGGGACTCATCTTCCTGGCACTGGAGCCCTGGCTGGGGGACGTGGTATTGGGCCAGGACCCCTCACTCCTGAGATACCCCTCCCAAATTTATTCATTTATGTATGTATGTATGTATTATTGTTTATACATACAGTATGTATTTTTTATACATATTGTTATTACTGCTGTCCCAATTTTTTCCCCATTTGCCCCCATCCACCCAGCCCACCTCTCTTGCCCACAGTCAATCCTCTTTCCATTGTCTATGTCATGAGTCATTCTTACATGTTTTTTGACTAATTCGTTTTCTCTTTCTTCCACTATTCTCCCTCTCCTTCCTCCCCTCATACAGGTATCAGTCTGTTCCATGTTTCCATGTCTTTGGTCTATTTTTCTTGTTTATTTTGTTCATTAGATTCCAGTTTAAGTGAGGTCATATGGTGTTTGTCTTTTGCTGGCTGACTTATTACATTAGCATAATAGTCTCCAGTTCTATCCATTCTGTCACAAAAGGTAGGATTTCCTGCTTTCTCCCTGCTGCATAGTATTCTATTGTGTAAATGTACTACAGTTTTTCAGTCCACTCATGTACTGATGGGCAGTTGGGCTGTTTCCAACACTTAGCTATTGTAAGTAGCACTGGTATGAACATAGGGGTGCGTAAGTTTTTTTGAACTGGTGTTTCAGGATTCTTAGCATACACTCCCAGCTGTGGAATTGCTGGGTGATAAGGCAGTTTCATTTTTAATTTTTTGAGGAAATTCCATATTCTTTTCCATATCAGTCTGCATTTCTACCAACAGTGCACTAGGATTCCCTTTTCTCCACATCCTTGCCAACACTTGCTGTTTGTTGATTTATTAATGATAGCCATTCTCACAAGTGTGAGGTGATACCTCATTGTGATTTTAATTTGCCTTTTTCTGATGGGTAGTGATGTTGAACATTTTTTCATATGCTTATGGGCCATCTGTATGTCCTCCTTGGAGAAGTGTCTATTCAGGTTGTTCCCATTTTTTAATTGGATTGTTTGTTTTCCTGATATTGAGTTGTATGAGTTCATAATACATTTTGGAGTTAAACCCTTGTCCAATGTATCATTGGCAACTATGTTGTCCCATACAGTCAGTTCCCTTTTTATTTCCCTGAGGAGTTCCTTAGTCGTATAGAAAGTTTTTAATTTTTTAAAAAGATTTTATTTATTTATTTTTAGAGAGAGGGGAAGGGAGGGAGAGAAACAATGATGTGTGAGAGATAAATCGATCAGTTCCCTCTCTCACACCCCCAGCTGGGGACTTGGCCCACAACCCAGGCATCTTCCTTGACTGGGAATTGAACCAGCAACCTTTCAGTTCGCAAGCTGGCACTCACTTGGTCCACTGAGCCACACCAGCCAGGACTATAAACTTTAAAATTTGATATAGTCCCATTTGTTTGTTTTTCCCTGTGTTTCTCTTGCCTTAGGAGAAATATTGGCAAAAATATTACTTCATGGGATATCTGAAATTTTACTTCCTATGTTTTCTATTAGGACTTTTATGATATCTTGACTCATATTTAAGTCCTTTATCCATTTTCAGTTTATTCTGGTATATGGTATAAGTTGGTGTTCTAGTTTCATTATTTTGCAAGTATCAGTCCAGTTCTCCCAACACCGTTTATTGAAGAGAGTGTTTCCCTCCTGAATTTTTATCCACCACAGCGTGAATGTGTGACTATCCCATCCCGTGTCTGGGATGTGATTTCTTTAATTCCATAGTTGTCAGACTTCCATTCAGCTTAATTTCTGACATTTCTTAGTGATGATTGTTCTATATTGTAATTGCAAATTTGATGTGGTTGTGTGAGAAGGCGGGCCATGTATAACAATGCTGCCATCTTGACTCTCTAAGTGTTTCTTTAACAACTCTATTGATGTATAATTCACACAACAAAAATCAACCATTCAAAAAAAATGTATAGGGTTGTGCATTCGTTGCCACAGTCTGGTTTTAGCGCATTTATTTACCCCAAAAAAGTTCCCTGCTGCCCATCTACAGAGAATCCTTGTTCCCATCTTCAGCCCCAGACACTCCCAGATCTTTTCATTTGTTTTTGCAGTACTATACTTATTAGTCTATGGATGTAGTGTAGTTTATTTCACCACTCCCCTACTTTTGGACCTTTGGGTTGTCCACCCTTTTTGCTTTTGCAGCAGTTCAAACCTGTGCAAGAGTATCTGTAGGATAAATTCCCTAAGGTAGGGTTACTGATGAAAAGGTATACACATTTTTTTAATATTTTTTTAAAGATTTTTTTTTAATGTTTAAGATTTTATTTATTTATTTTTAGAGAGAGGGGAAGGGAAGGAGACAGAGAGGGAGAGAAACAGCAATGTATGGTTGCCTCTCACATGGCCTTCACTGGGGACCTGGCCTGCAACCCAGGCATGTACCCTGACTGGGAATCGAACCAGGATCCTTTGGTTCCCAGCCCGCGCTCAATCCACTGAGCTACACCAGCCAGGGCAATATACACATTTTTTATTTTGATAATTACTGCTAATATTACTTCATACAGGTTATAGAAATTTCCATTCTCCCCAGCAATGTGATTCCTTGTTTTTTCAAACCTTAGCATCCAGTATGTACCTGACTTCTGAAATTTTGCCAGTGCAATAGTAAAAAACAGTCTCTTGGAGTAGTTTTAATTTTCATTTCTCTTATGAATGAATTTAATCATTTTTTCATATATTTAAGAGCCACTTAATTTTCTATGCCAACTACTTCCTATAAAATGCCCATTTTTCTGAATGGTTAAAAATGGCTCATTTCCAGGTATTCTTTCTATATGGGAGATTATTAGCTCTTTGTTACTGGTAGGTATTACAAATAATTTTGTTTGGGGTTTGTCATTTGGGTTTGGATTTGATGGCTTTGTGTAGGTATTTTGTTGTTTTTGTAGCCATGCAGAGTTTTTTATGGTTATATTTATCCACATTTTTAAATAGCTTCTGAACTTTGAGGTAATTTGCCATTTAAAGTGAGGCACATATGGAACTTCCTTCTAAGATCATAACTCATTATCCCTTTTAATTAAATTAGAGATTTATCTAGATCTACTGACTTGCATCTGTGATGAATACCTAAGAATATAAGCTATCTCACACATGTACAAGTATATCTGTTGGATAAGTTTAGGTGTATGTTCCTCAGGCTAGGGTTATACGTGTTTTTAATTTTGATAATTATCATCAAATCAAATACATGTATCTTCCAAGCATATTAAGGTTTTGCATTGCTAATAACTAGTAAAGAGATTATTATTGATTTGTGTTCCAGATGCCAGAGTGTTAAAATTCCCCTAGTACTGGAAAGGCTTTGGTTGAATATAGAATACTTTCCTGTAAATAGGAATCTTTTTTTTTTTTTTTAAAATTATGTTTTAGTCTTCAGGGGACCAGAATTATATTTTGGAAATTATTGGAGAATATGCTTTATCTCCGAAAATAAGTGCATATTCTATTTCTCTCTTTTGACATCTGCCCTAGAGCAACAATTGCACAGGTACATAAGAAACACATATGAATATGCTTATTGCAACCTTGTCCATTCTAATGAAAAACTAGAAGTCATTTAATGTCATTGTTGAAGCTAAACAAACCATGGTAAATTTCTACAATGCTTATACAACAGGAATAATTTGAGAGTCACTGTTTACTGATTGGAAAGGTTGCGCAAACATTTTTTGAGTGAAAAGGAAAAATTGAAAGACAGTGTATTAAATATAGTACAAATTATGTAAAAATATTCTCAGAAATATTACATATGGATACTTCTACATGTATATAAATGGAAGAGTCTGGGAAAAAAATCTGAAAGTACATATGGCAAAATAATAAGTGATTACCAATGGGAATGGACTGGGATTGGGCATGGTAATTTAGGATTTACTTTTACCGTTTTATTATTTGTACAAGGATAATATTTTCATAGACTGCATAACTAAGAGCTAGTTTTAAACATATGTTGGCAATAAAAGTGTGATGTTTTGCGTACAGATTCTGGGAAATGCAATAAAGGAGACTGGGAAGGTACCCTACACAGGTGACAGTAGTTATGTTGATGAGAGGTGTGAGGTGTGAAGGTGAAGGGAGACATTTACTTTTTCTATATGTCTGTATTTTGATATATGTATATTTTTTAATGTATTTTATTGATTATGCTATTACAGTTGTCCCATTTTCCCCCCTTTATTCCACTCTGCCCCACAGCCCTCCCCCCCCAATTCCCTGCCCTTTAGTTTTTGTCCATGGGTCATACACATAAGTTCTTTGGCTTCTACATTTCCTATGCTATTCTTAACCTCCCTCTGTCTGTCTTATACATACTATTTATGCTACTTATTCTCTGCACCTTTTCCCCCTCTCTCCCCCTACCACTCCCCTGTTGATATCCCTTCATGCCTTATATATATCCCTTTAACATTTCATATAATAAAGGCTGGATGATGATGAACTCCTTGAACTTGACTTTATCTGAGAAGCACTTTATCTGTCCTTCCATTTTGAATGAAAGGTTTGCTGGATTGAGTATTCTTGGATGTAGGTCCTTGCCTTTCATGACTTGGTATACTTCTCTCCAGCCCCTTCTTGCTTGGAAGGTCTTCTTTGAGAAATCAGCTGACAGTCTTATGGAAATTCCTTTGTAAGTAACTGTCTCCTTTTCTCTTGCTGCTTCTAAGATTCTCTCCTTATTTTTAATGTTGGGTAATGTAATTCTGATGTGCCTTGGTGTGTTCCTCTTTGGGACTCTCTGAGCTTCCTGGACTTCCTGGAAGTCTATTTCCTTCACCAGCTTGGGGAACCTCTCTTTCATTATTTGTTCAAATAAATGTTCAATCCCTTGGTTGTCGTCTTCTCCTTCTGGCACCCCTATGACTCGGATGTTGGGATGTTTAAAGATGTCCTGGAGGTTCCTAAGCCTCTCCCCATTTTTTTGAATTCTTGTTTCTTTATTCTTTTCTGGTTGAATGTTTTTTTCTTCCTTCTGGTCCACTCCGTTGATTTGAGTCCCAGTTTCCTTCTCATCCCTATTGGTTCCCTGCACATTCCCCCTCATTTCCTTTAGTGTATCCTTCATTTGTTCATCTAATTTGCTACCAAATTCAAGCAGTTCTGTGAGCATCCTGATTACCAGTGTTTTGAACTGTGCATCTGATAGGTTGGCTATCTCTTTGTCATTTAATTTTATTTTTCCTGGAGATTTGATCTGTTCTTTCATTTGGGCCGTTTTGTTCTCTCGGCGCATCTGTTACTTTAATGGGTGGAGCCTTAGGTGTTCACCAGGGCGGGGTAACCCACGTGGTTTTGTTGTGATACTTCATGTGGGGGTGGGTCCTGAGAGAACTATGGTGCTTGCTCCACTCTTCATGCTTCCCCTGCTACCCAGGCCCTTCTGTGCCGGGCTTTGGGATGGGCGGGTGGGCTTGTGTAGTTCCAAGTCCCTGTGGGTCTCTCCAATGAACTCTCCTGTGAGGCTGGGAGTTTCTTCCGCTGCCACTTCAACCCCCACAGGTGTTTTCAGTCTGTGGTTTGAGGGTTTATTTCCCGTGATGGTGGGTTGCATGTTCTGCTCCACTCCCCAGCTCCTTCTCCTGGTCTGTCTGCGTGCGAAAGAGAGACTGCCTGGTCTACCAGTCTTGCCCCACTGGTTCCCACGGGCTTCTCTGGGTGCGCCCGCCTGGGGCTTAGCTAAGTGCACGGGCAGCGTTTTGGCCAGGTGCACCCTCAGTGAGTCTCCAGGCAAACTGCTGTCTTGCTGAGTGTGCGCTCTGCCCAGCTCTGCCCTGCTTACCAGTCTGGGTGAACATGTCCTCTCTAACTTCTTGGCTGTCGGACTTCCACTCGGTTCGATTCTCTGTCCGTTCTAGTTTTGCTTTTTAAGTTGTTGTTTTTCCTCTTTGGTTGTGAGCAGAGGCACAGTGTGTCCACCTATGCCTCCATCTTGGCTGGAGGCCGGAAGTCTGTCTGTTTCTGACTTTTTTTTTTTTTTTTGCTAGAATCGTCTTTCACCACTTTTCTATATTATTTTAAATGTATCTGCTTTTATTGCCTTAGTTCTGTGTGTTGTTAAATATTTTTTTAATTATCACCATCCTGACATCTTTCAAGTATTACGGCTTTCACTTTGGGTCTGGAAACCAAATGAGATTCTGTTAGTTGATGAGTGTATCTGTTACAGGTTCCCAGTGAGGACCTAGAGAGAGAACCTCTAGGCCATGGGTTCTCAAACTGCGTCAGAGTTCCCTGGAAGGCCTGCTAAAATGCGGATTGCTGCTTCTTTCCCTCAGTGTTTCTGGCTAATTCAGGATGTCTGGAGTGGAGCTTGGTAATTTTTCATTTCTAACAAGGTCTTAGGTGATGCTGATGCTGTTGGCCTCGGGAGGACACTTTGAGCACCTCTTTTCTAGTTTATAATATAATCCGCAAACTATGTAAACCAGAGTGATGTAATCTGCAAAATTTACCTATGGGACACGCCTACCTAACACAGTACACTGAAAACAAATGAATAGTTGAAGGCCACTTTCAACCCCTGTGTGTTGTGCAACTGCTACTTTTCACTCTGAGTGTGTGTGTTCGCAAGACACAATTTAAGAAATTTTATTAGAAAAGCTTACTTTTTTACCTGCTTTTAAAATAAACAAGTAAAAGATTTCATATTTTTGTGTGCTCAGTGAATCCTCTCCTCACCGCTTGGAATTTATTATCTCACCTGGGTAATCACAGTCCAGTGGGTTCTCTCAGCATTTTCTTGGGGAAAACGGATTATCAAATAGAATTTATTGGGATTTTTTTACAGCTAGGAATGCTTATGGAAGGAGATGCCATTGAAATGCTTTTTATGGCCTCAGTGTGGTCAGAGAACCCCAAGGAGGCAGTTTTGTTTGGTGGTGAGGTGAGCATGGTCCTCTTACCATGGTGGCAGGGCAGGTTTGACAATGAAATTCAGAAAATATTCTGATACACATGGGATCCTCTGGTTAATGAGCAACTTTTTAACTTGTTTGATTGGTATAATTTTTCTAAATGTCCAGGTCTGATGAACAATTTGATGTAAGCTATCCTATTAGAATGCCTCCAAATTGAGTCTTTTTGGTTCTCAGCCTATTGAAAGGAGGCAAGATGGAATACCCTGGAAAGCCTGTTATATATCTCTGGATATTGTTTGACCCTCCTGCCTTCACTAATGATACCTTGTGTTCATTTACTGAAATAACTGTGCAGTGGGAAAAGGGAAATGGTTCTTCAAACGTTGGGGAGAACTGCTGGATATTAGCTTTGATATAAGAGCAATTTCTGGCAACTCGGCAGAGTACCAGAGTGATCCAGCAGTAAGATAGATGCATTTGGGGAGTTAGGAGGTAAGAGTTTTGGCCTAAGTATATTCCTCTGCACTTACCCCAAAATTATTTCTTTTATTCCTAAGTAAATAGATATCACTAGCAACTAACAGAGTCTCCATTTAGTGTGATGTAATACTGTAGGAATTGCCAAATAAAAGCCATTTAGTGCCACCAGTAAAAACTTGAAAGATGCTGAGACGGTGGTCAGTGGAAAAACAAAAAGAAGCCCAAACAATACAACACAACAACAACAACAACAACAAAAGGAAAAAAGCCTAACATATGCATACACAAAAATAAGGCACTAAATAGTCTCACAGCATCACTGTTTATCTTCCCTTGTAGGCACTGATTTTGGAGCTGATGCATTTGGCCTCCCAGCATAAGATGTTTTTGAAATAGAAATAATTTTACCTTAAGAGAAATTTCATGTAGTGCAGGGCTCTGCTACTGTCTTACTTCTTTGGTTCAGTAAATCTTTCCTGAATTTCTCCTATTGTAGGTGCAGTTCTAGGACCGGGGCATCCAAAGATGAATTAGATGCTATTTCTGTCTTCAGTTGCTTAATCTAGGAAAGAAGACAGATACAAATCATTAAAATTCAGTGAGAAATGTTCACTTTTACCTTATGTTTGTATCCATTTGGGACAAGCAAAGCCAGTATAAATAATATGGCAATGAGTATTGTAGCATTGGTTATCAAAGGGGTTAATATGTTAGCACTCTGAAATTAGAATAAATTCTGTGATTTAGAATGCTTATTACATTCTGTGTGGGTCCTTTTCTTTTAGTCACTAGACAAGTAATGGATAGATTTTCAAGTGATCAGAGATTGCTCTTTCTTTTTGATGGCTTCTTTCAAGGTCATGTTTTTGAGGATGTGAGACAGATAAGTACTTGGTTGGTGGGCCACATAGCCATCAAGTGGGAAAAAATAGCCATAGCTCCATTAGTCATATAATGGGTCCAATGTAGGCTGCTCAGGACTCAGAGCTCAGGGAAAAGCCCAGTTATCTGGCAACAGGAGAAAATATACGTAGATGGAGTTAGAGTCCTGTGAGCCAGAGTGACTAGTACTGCAAAGCTGGGTCTTGCTCATGTGCAATACAGTAGGAGTTCCATCTGAGCGAATTACTGAACAGGGCGTACTGTTAGGTATCTGGGCTTTTGCTCTGTGGTTTCCCAGTTGCTTAAAAGGAAAATGTTAGGCTGAACCATGTAAAATTGCCAACTTTTGTCCTTTTTCGATCTATAAAGATAGCAATTTCATATGATTTAATCTAACATTTGCTGAGTGCTTATTCAGGACTTGTCAGCCTCTTAAAGACTCTAAATATGATACCTAATTTAATTAAAAACTTGTAAGCACCCTACAAGATAAATTGCCAGTCTGTGGAGAGGAAACCAGAGATCAGTGTGGTGGACTGACATGCTCCAAGACAGTTACTAAGTATATGAATAGCATTCTCTCCAGTTCCAAAGCCAGAGAATTTTCAAATTTGCCAGGGTCTTAGTGTGTACACTGAGCAGTTCAGGTAGACAGCAGCCACTCTGAAATTAGATAACAGATAGAAGTGGCTTGTGTCAGGAGAGCTAGTGGACCAAAACCCAAACCTCCAAGTTCACAGGATTTTCTCCTCATTATTCTCTCTGCTTCCAGTCACTGCCGTCTGTCTTTACTTCTGTCTGCTTGTCATTCAGGGGTCCCCAACCCCTTGGCTAGGGACCTGTACCTGGCAGCACAACAGGAGATGAGCGGCTGGCCACCTGGGAAGCTTCATTTGTATTTACAGCCACTCCCCATCCTCACATTACTGCCGGAGCTCCGCCTCCTTTCAGATCAGCATTTGTTTCTCATAGGAGCACAAACCCTGCTGTGAACTACAGTGGGGGATCTGGGTTTCACGCCTTCTGAGAATCGAATGCCTGAGGATCTGAGGTGGGGCTGAGGTAGGATGCTAGCTCTGGGAAGCGGCTACAAATACAGATCATGATTAGCAGAGGGATTTGACTACGCAGAGACCATGATAAATCAGTTGCTTGCAGACTCATATCAAGCCCTATCATTGAGTGGCAGGTACCAATTAAGCTGCATCTGGTGGCAGGCTAGAAAAGCCATCCCCTATCCCCTTCCCCTCAAGCCTGTGGAAAAAATTGTCTTCCACAAAACTGGTCCCTGGTGCCAAAAAGGTTGGGGACCACAGTTCTGTTGTATTCATCCTCTTCTCTCACACCTTTCCTACCTCTGTCTCCCTCTTCTGCAATCATGAAGAACAAGGTATGCAAAGGTTACTGCAGCACAGGTAAGACTATATAATAATTAGCAATCACCTTATATTGTAGACTCACATTTAAGATATGGAAGAACATTCAGGCTTTGTTAAGTGAAGAATAAACATTTATAATTAAGAGTAGTTGATCAAACTATGTCATCAATCTATCTGGTTAGGTATTTTGCTAGGAAAAATATCTGGAATGGCATTCTAATAGTCACCTTGAGAAGGAAGATACTTATGGGAATCTGATTTTTTTTCCCTTAATGTTCTACCATTATTATTATTATTTTTAAAGATTTTATTTATTTTTAGAGAGAGGGGAAGGGAGAGAGAAAGAGAGGGAGAGAAACAGCAATGTATGGTTGCCTCTCACATGGCCCTCACTGGGGACCTGGCCCACAACCCAGGCATGTGCCCTGACTGGGAATTGAACTGGCGACCCTTTGGTTTCCAGCCCTCACTCAGTGCACTGAGCTACACTAGCCAGGGCCTCTATCATTATTTTTTTTGGTAGTGAAACAAAATACTATTATTTTCAAGTCATCTAAAAAATTTAGTTGATGGAAAATTTTAAGGATGATTAATATTTTTTTGGTAATCAAGCAGGCTCTTAGAAAATATTCTCTAGATGCATCCATAGTGACTTATCTTGTGACATTTCAAAATGTTATACTTAATGCCTCTTAATTCATGCCAGTAGATATCACTAACATTCCCAGATAGATATAAGCCATAACAATGTCAGTTTATGGCTTCTCTTTGGAATTATGATTTTTGAACTGGCTGCACCAATAGGCTCCTCTAATTTCCAGATCTTAAAGTTTAAATATTATAAATAAGCGGGGTGTGTACAGAGATTGATGATACTTTAAAACAGATGCATTTGCATTTGAATAAGGTTTTGACTCAACTAACAAGATAATAAAATTAACCTCTTCTGAGGGCAAAATAAATTGGCTAGCTTTGTCTTATATGAGGAGAGTGCCTTTGCTTTTTAAGTACATCTTAGAACAATGTCTTAAATACAGTAGGGACTTAATAAATGTGCTCCTCAGTGTATTTCTCTCGTGCCTCTTTGCTGATGGTGAGCATTCTAGTTAGAATGTCTATTTTGAGTCATTTAAATTTGTAGAAAAATGCAGATACTCTCTGTTAATATCTATGAATATGCATGCATCTCTCTGGTTAATAGATGTGGATCTAAATCCCATGGAGTAACTTAAATTTTAGGAGGAATGTTAGGAAATATAGGTAGCATTCAGAGAATATTTTTTATTTGGAGGGAAGGGTTGATTTTCTTTTTTAATATACCAGAACTTTTACAATCTAGTTTTATAAAAAAAGAGTAACTCAGAAAGTTGGGTAAAGAACATGCATCAGCAATTCATAGAAAAAGATATACAAATGGCCAATAAATATATAGTACTTTAAAAATAATTTATTTTCATCCTGACTGGTGTGGCTCAGTGGACTGAGCACTGGCCTGGGAACAGAAAGGTCGCTGATTCGATTCCCAGTCAGGGCACATGCCTGGGTTGCAGGCCAGGTCCCCAGTTGGGGATGTGAGAGGGCAGCAGGTCAGTGTATCTCTGGCACATTGACATTTCTCTTCCTCTCTTTCTCCCTCCCTTCCCATCTCTCCAAAAATAAATACATAAAATCTTTTTTAAAAAACCTTTAAAAATAATTTATTTTCTAATAATGTCAAATTTATAATACAGACAATTCATATAATCTATCATTATCTTTTAACTTTTTGAGAGCAAGCTTCAGAGATGATGTCCTGTGCACCCTAACTACGCTCCTGTATAATTCCCAACAGAAAGGACACTCTTCTCCCTCTCCTGGACTCAGCCCTGTGAGCAGATCAGCATTGGTGTACCACTGCTGTCCTCTCCACAGAACCCTTTCAGATTTCACCAGTTCCCCTAATAATGTCTCCTGTTCTTGCCTCTCTGGTGCCCACTCTATCCAGGAATACATGCTGAATTTGATTGTCGTGTCTCTGCAGACTACTTCAGTCTAAAACTGTTTCCTAGTGTTCCCATATTCCATGTCCTTCAGAGTTTTAAGGGATATAGGCCTTACATTCTGTAGCGTAACTTCAACCTGGGTCTGTCTTGATTTCTCTCGTTATCAGGGTCACTCTTGGCAGAGGTATACCACAGGAAGGATGCTCTTTATTCTTACCGTATCACATTGTTCCACCACTGATAATTGAGTGATGTCCCACGATTGTGCCAGCATCCTGTTCTTCATCAGATCTTTATTGATCAGTTTAGCATCATATTGACAACTCTGCTACATTTTTAATGTTACCATTTTGCTATAAGGAGGAACTTTCTCTTTTCTGCATTTATTTATTCAGCATTTATTCATTTATATGTCAGTATGGACTCATGGATGCTGGTTTAATTGAATGGGTGGTAATTTGTTATTAATTTTTTTTTAAAGATTTCATTCATTTATTTTAGAGAGAGGGGAAGGGAGGGAGACAGACAGAGAGAGAAAGAGCAATGTATGGTTGCCTCTCACATGGCCCCCACTGGGGACCCGGCCCGCAACCCAGGCATGTGCCCCGACAGGGAATCGAACCGGGACCCTCCGGTTCCCAGCCCGCGCTCAATCCACTGAGCTACACCAGCCAGGGCTTTGTTATTAATTTTTTAAACTGAGGTGTAATTTACTTAACGTGGAATACACACATCTTAAGTCAGTTAGTTTTAACATATGTATACATCCCTATCCAGATGATAGGACAACCAATATTTATTTTAATGCTCAAAAGTTTCCCCCATTTGGCCATTAGGAGTCCCTTCAGGGTGACTCCAGGTCCCTTTGAAATGTCACCATCATTCATTGAGCATTTTCCTTACTTTCTGGCACAAGGTGTTTCAGATTCTTCCTGTAATTCCCCTGCGTAACTTTGAAATCAGCCATTTCTCCGAGGACACCTGGTTCCTTTAACTGTATGATAGGATTTAGAAATCAGGAAAGCCCTTGCTGTGCTTTTTGTTACTGGACTGTCAGATGCTCTGAGGCCTTACTGGTGGAGAGTTAGGAACATACATGAATGTGTATATATTCACACATACACAGAGACATTCAAATATATATGCATGTACACATGTACATCTGTTAATACTCTTCTGTGTGTATGTGTTATCTATTATACAGCCATGCATTCACATTTCTAACTTCAGTCCAATACCTTAGACTTCCTTATAGCCTTTCCCCTTCCTTTCTTTTAAATTTCTTGGGCAGTGAGAAATATGGCCTCACTATCCTCAGTGTATTTCCTTATTTGACCAGTCAGTTAACTTATTTGGTCAGTGTGGCAAGTCTTCCAGTCATGCTGCACATTTCCTCTGTCCCTACTCAACTCCTACCATGTCTTCAGCCACAGAGACTGCCTGTGTTTCCATGTGGCTCCTGCACAATTTTCTATGCCTTGTATACTTAGCTTCGGCATCGTTTATTGACTGTGCCTCTCCAGCCCTCACCCTGCACTACCCCATGTCCTAGGATCCCATAAAAAGGAAGAGAGTAAAATCAGATTGCACGTTTATTACCTCAGTGCACCCATTTTTGTATGTCCTAAAAAAATGTGCATTTAAATTTTACGCTTAGTTTTTAAATGATATACCACATTCTTTTGTATATTAGGTGTGAGTATTTTTTCATCCATTCATGTTATAATTATCTCCATTATGGTTTTAATGCTTCTTCGAGATTGTCATATACAAAAAGGTCATTTTTTATAGATTTATTTGTGTGTTTAAGGTACATTTATTTACTGGAGGTTTTAGCATCAAATTTAGTACTCTTGTTTTCTGATTCTCCTGGATGCATTGGCACACTGCCTAGTAACCAGTTTGACTGCTAACTCTTTTAAAGAAACTATCTCAATAAAATGTCCTCTAACATGTTTTGCTTTTTAATAAGTAGATCTCGAATAACTGAATATTTCCTAGGCAGTGTCAACATCAGCCGTTTGGAGAATTGTCAGCTGCTCTCTTTCTAAGGCATTTCTTGTGTTGGTGCACTGCAGCCCGGGGCACAGTAGGGATCACTGTTGGTTAATTTGTGCACTTACATGTTTCCCTGGCATTTTGGCTTCTTAAAGGATTAGTATTCACAATAGCTAATTTAAAAGTGCTTATGCTTTTTAGTGTTCGCATGGAATTCAATGGCCTTTAGGTGCCAGTGAGAACATTTGGTAGGTTGACTGGAAAAATAATTGTTTAAGCAGCGCTGATAACTGTGAGGTAGCTGTTGCCTTGACAACTAGAAAACTGTTTTGTTTGCTAAACAAAGGGATGGTAATTTAGTAGTGTAATTTCCTTTTGGCATGGAGGTGCCACATAAAACATTTTACTTTAACCTCTGAGATGGTCCATATTACTGACCGAAATCAGAGAAGCAGAACAAAAAGAGAAGGTAAGAGGTTTTTTTGATTTGTTTTTGGTTAGATACATGTTTACCTACCAGGGTAGGTGTTGATAAAAGGACTACTCTTCATTAATCAGCTCACTCTGTGTACTTGGACCAAAGTACAGTAGCCTCAAAATAGTTGTATACGTATAGTCTTGTCTTTCTGCCACACTAAAGGGTTGTGGTACACTTCCTTACGGAGCACCCTCACCCTCACCAGCACTTAACCTCTCTTGCTATAGAATGCAACATGATTATTTCTGAATTGAATAAAAGGGATAATATTTAAATACCCACTCATATATGCACACAATTATACTGGCATCTGCTGTTTATGTGGGATCTTTTTTTGTAGAGGACGTAAACATTTTTTTTAACTCATAATTTTTCTCCCAGTTTGTTAAGTGATAATAACAGACTTTATTTGACATAGTATGCTGGGCCCTACACTTTTCATGTAACATTTCAGTCCTTATCCCTGTGAGATCACTGTTATTATCCTGAGGCACAGAGGTCCTATCTCAAGGACACCTAGCTACTAGGTGGTAGATTTGAACCTAAACATCTAATTCAAGAGTCTGCATTCTTGATTACCGTATTATACTGATTCTCATTAATATAATCATTCCAAATACATTGGACAATACAGAAAAGTACTAGTAAGAAAATTCAAAATAACCCATAATCCCATTTGCTACAGATTATACTTCTTATTGTTCTGATGAAGTAATATAACATCTGGAATTTCCTTTAGAATAATCAAGAGGGTTTTTTTTGGAAAGAAATGGGTAGGGGTATAGATGAGACAAAAATATCTGAGTTAATTATTGTAGGAACCAGATTATTAGTATACGGGGGATTTATTAATATAGTTCTGTTCCTTAGAATACATTTTAAAAAGCAAAGGGTATATGCCAATTGCAAAAAACAAAACCATTTTTTAATTTATTATTATTTTTTTAAAGGTTTTATTTATTTATTTTTTTTTAGAGAGAGGGGAAGGGAGGGAGACAGAGAGGGAGAGAAACATCAATGTATGGTTGCCTCTCACATGGCCCTCACTGGGGACCTGGCCTGCAACCCAGGCATGTGCCCTGACTGGGAATCGAACCAGGACCCTTTGGTTCCCAGCCCGCGCTCAATCCACTGAGCTACACCAGCCAGGGCTAAT
This sequence comes from Micronycteris hirsuta, assembly GCA_004026765.1. Classification (NCBI taxonomy): domain Eukaryota; kingdom Metazoa; phylum Chordata; class Mammalia; order Chiroptera; family Phyllostomidae; genus Micronycteris; species Micronycteris hirsuta. Next base: position 63,393 of record PVJI01006900.1, on the reverse strand, counting down.
TTATTATTTTTAATAGCTTACTTTTTATTTTTTCCCATTACCATTTACTCCCCTTTATACCTTCTTCCATCTCCACCGACCCCCCTCCCGCATGCAGAAGGAACCTTTTAAAAATAAAAAAAAAAATTTTTTCAGGTACATACCTATTCATTTTACTACTCCCTTTCCCGTAGGTTAACTCTTTAGCTGTTGTTTCTGTCTTTATAAAGTATATTTTTTCTATATGTATAATATATACATGTACCTTTGATTATTTCTTCATGTCTAGGAGTAGGAAAAACTATACCATTTTAAAGACATGTACATATTACCAAATATCCTTTGGTATGTTCTCATTAGATTTAGTACTGAAAAATATATTCTGAGAAATATTGACATTAGTTGAAGAAGCAAGGAAAGTGGTTTAACTTTTAACTTGCACTTACGATAAGCAGTTATTTAAAATGAGATTTTGCATTTTAAAAAGAAAAAAATGGCAGGGTGTCAAATCTGAATTTACATTAGTTTGATTTCCCACATTGAGTGTTTTATAATTTTAATAATGTTAACAGCTAAATAGTTTAGGCATCACAACTGAGTGGTTTCTAATATTGACCATGTTTTCCTGATATGAAAACTGAAGTTTAGAAAGGTTCAGTAGTCTACAAAAACTAACCAAGTTACTGTAAGGAAAGAGCTGGGATTAGGATCCTGTGCTTTGAAAGCGTGTGCTATTAGTCTGCTTTATATTATCCCATGTTATACTATGATAGAGTGGTAACTTATGCTCTGCTAAAACTACATACACAAATCTGAGCATGTATAATACGGATTTTGTTTTTCTGTACAAAATCTCATTCATATTTTGGCTAGCATAGTTTTACTTCTAGACGATTGTCTCAAAATGTCCCATTTTGACCATCTTTGTAACCACAGTGCTTTGATAAGGGCTTGTTAAGCAAATGTATGCAGAACAAGTAATGACGAGAATTTAGAAACAAAGAAGTAACTTACCTAGTGTGGTCCAAAAAATAATAGAGGCAGAAGTAAGATCAGAACATAGATCTTTGCTTTTCCTATGCTCTTTTTAACAAATTAGCACTGCTCTAGCAATGAATTTATTATACATTCAGGTTTTTAATATAGTTTCCCTTTGCAAGTTTTTTCTAACAGACATATTCTTTATATGCCTTGCTAATTTCTTTTCATGTGTTTTAGCTTGAAGGGAGGAAACTATTACCCTTCAAAATACTAATTTACTCCCACAATATTTAAGGTAATTATTACTTTTTTCTGTCAACATGGATTTTCATTTTTGTAAGGATGTGGGATGGGCTTAGTTTGGAGGGAAAAAAATCCCCTCTCTCAAATCAAATTGAATAAATCTGCTCAATAAGCATACATAGAGTTTGCTATAGTTGGAATGTTGCCAGTGTGTAATATGAATATTAATGAAAAGATTTAATAAATGGGTTTCTGTGTAGTAGTGGTCTGAATATATTACTATTTTATCTTTTTTTTTGTTAAAAATTGCCTATAATAAAAATATCTGAAAAGCTTATTTATTTGTTCCTAAGTAGGCACAAATGTGTAACTTTTAGTTGACTTCTTGTTTTCATCTACATTTCATAATTTCTGGTTCCTTATCACCTGTTTTAACTATTTTTGTCTGTGAAATTGTATTTTACTGGCTATTAAGGTGCAGACTATGTCAATGGGAGTGGTTGCAAGTTGTGGGCACTAATGAGCCTGTGTACAGTGAAGATTGTCCCACCATTTGGGTTTTTGTGTCTTTTAAAATTTTTCTTAAAATTTCTGAGTGAAATACTGTGAGTCACTTTCATATTCTTGCTAAAATAAAACCACTAGCTTGTCTGGAATATAACCAGGTTTTCATGAAGGAAAATGATATTTTAGGAGGGCTGAGGCAGGTATGTAAAGTAGAAATGCATTTATTGTTAACTTCAAGTGCAAGAGCAGTGCAAAGTTAAAATTGCAGCTAATTAATGATATCAACAGATTTAGAAAGTAGTAATGCAGAAGTGTAGAAAAATATCTTCGTAAGAATACACTTCTGTTAGGGCATAAGTGGATTGAAATACAGGCATTTTCCTAAGTAGATTTTAAAAATCATATACCTGATGTGTTTTATGTTTCTTTCTTGTTTTTTGTTTTTTTTTTTTTAAGATTTTATTTACCTATTTTTATAGAGAGAGGGTAAGGGAGAGAGAAACATCGATGTGTGAGAAACACATCAGTCGGTTGCCAGTCACATGCCCCCAGTGGGGACCTGCTCCACAACCCAGGCATGTGCCCTGACTGGGAATCTAACTGGCAACCCTTCAGTTTGCAGGCCATCACTCAGTCCACTGAGCCACACCAGCCAGGGCTCTTTATTCTTAATGGCTGGATTGCCATTAAGGAGGTCGGCCTGGTATTTTTAGTTGTGGCACCCTTGTCTTGGTTTATGTAGTACTTCCCCACTTTTAAAAAGGGTTATTAAAATTATTTGATATACTGATGGGCACTTTTGTTATATAGCATTAGAATATCTTTCTTCTTTTTGAGATGTTAGCCACAACTATTAGGGATGAATTTCTTTTTAAGATCCAAATGAAATTGATATTTCATTATTTGTTGTTGTAGACAGTGTTTTCTCCCTAATGTTCTATGGAATTTCTTCAGGATGGTAATGTTAATAGGGGAGAAAAAAGGTTCTTTGGACACATAAATTGGGAAATAATGAGGCAGAGTGGGAATTCATTCAATAATTCAGTTTTCCCAAACTCCCCCGCCTTTTCTTTTTGGTGGAACTTCTTGGGATATTAGTTTTCTTTAAAACATTTTGGTAAAAGCTACTTACACAATCTTTCTTTGGCTGTGGAATTGATTAATATAAGCAGAACTCCTTAGAAATGTAGATCCTATGCAGAAATTTACCTGATTGTAAAAAGTCAGAGCAGCTAGATTAGGACTACTAAAAATTAAATCACAAGTAGGGAAACCTAAAATACTATTTACTTTAGAAGGATAAACAAACAGCGAACTCATGCCCTGAAGCATTTGAGACATTTTGGCTAATTTTTATTTGAAACCTCCCAGATTGGATTTTATAGTTTGAATACATGTAATTCCCCATGCCCCTTTTATACCATTCTATCTCAGAATTGTTTAGTTAGGGATATAACAAAACTCTTCTCAATTTGGGGGCTTGTAAAGATACCGCCTATTTTAAAAGAAAAATTTCTCAGATTTTGAACTTTAAGAATCTGTCTTGTGGTTATATAGTAAATACATATTTGAATGGATGGTGGATGGAATGGAGGAAGGGGAGAAGGAATGGAATATACTTGTGATTGAGCTAATTCATATTATGGATCGTTTGTATTTTATACAGAGAAAAATGTGCTTTTATATTTTATATGATGTACATACATTTATACATTTAGATAGACTTTATTATACATACTTTACTTATTTTAGTTATTTTACAGATTGTTCTGGTTAACAAATATATTAAACTATTATAATTTCCATGGCTATAACAGTATTGGATTTTCCCTTCTGAGGTCTGATTGTGGGAAAGAATTAGAGAGTTTAAATCTAATTTCTTTGCATTTTTAGGCCCTTGATGAGCCCCCCTATTTGACAGTGGGCACTGATGTGAGTGCTAAATACAGAGGAGCTTTTTGCGAAGCCAAGATCAAGACAGCAAAAAGACTGGTCAAAGTCAAGGTACAGTATATGTAGATTTTATAAGTTGTATGTTCAGTATTTGATGTTTAAACTTTAGTTTGGTGAGTATATTTCATAATTTTTTTGCAGAATGAGTTTAGGTTCTAGGAGTAATGGTTGTAAAAATACCTGAAAAAAACCACTGTGATTTTTTATTTATTTATTTTTATTTTTTTTTTAAGGTTTTATTTACTTTAGAGAGAGGGGAAGGGAGGGAGACAGAGAGGGAGAGAAACAGCAATGTATGGTTGCCTCTCACATGGCCCTCACTGGGGACCCGGCCCGCAACCCAGGCATGTGCCCTGACTGGGAATCGAACCAGGACCCTCTGGTTCCCAGCCCGTGCTCAGTCCACTGAGCTATACCAGCCAGGGCCCATTGTGATTTTTTAGTATTCTAATTGGAATGGAATTAGATTAGTACAGTTGGTATTTTTTTAATGCTACTTTACTATATAGATTTGCTGTTGTTTGTTTTGTTAGCATTTTATAGCTGGAAAGGACCCTAGAAGTCACGTATTGGAGGATTGGCCAAAAAGTTCATTTGGTTTTTTCCCATAGATGGCTCTGGTAGCACTTAGTTGTCTTTAATTTCATTTGAAACAATTTTTTAGATTGTTACAGCTGTCATATCGGCATGCATTTTATTTTATTTTTTTTTAAAGATTTTATTTATTTATTTTTTAGAGAGAGGGGAAGGGAAGGAGAAAGACAGGGAGAGAATAGCAATGTGTGGTTGCCCTTCATGTGCCCCCCACTGGGGACCTGGCGCACAAGCCAGCCATGTGCCTGGACTGAGAATCGAACCAGCGACCCTTTGGTTTGCAGGCCCACGCTCAACCCACTGAGCTACACCAGCCAGGGCTCAGTGTGCATTTAAAAGAAAACTTACTAAAATTGGTGAATTTTATATATATATATATTTTTTTAATTAATTTATTTATTTTTAGAGAGAGGGGAAGGAGAGGAGAAAGAGAGGGAGAGAGAGAAACATCAGTTTGTGGTTGCCCTTCATGCCCCCCCCTCCCCCCCCGACTGGGGACCTGGCCTTCAAGCCAGGCATGTGTCCTGACTGGGAATCGAACCAGCAGCCCTTTGGTTCCCAGGCCTCCGCTGAGCCACATCAGTCAGGGCAAAATTGGTCAATTTTTATGTAGCCATTTTAATACTGAAAATGGAAGAAAATGCACAGCATTTTCGGCTTATTCTTGATTATTTCAAGAAAAGTGAAAATGCCACTGAAATGCAAAAGGAGACTTGTGCAGCGTGTAGAGAAGGTGATGTTGACTGATTGAACATGTCAAAAGTGGTTTGCAAAGTTGCGTGCTGGAAATTTCTCTCTGGATGTTGCTCCATGGTTAGGTAGACCAGTTAAAGTTGATAGTGATCAAATGGAGACATTGGGAACAATCGGTATTATACCACACAAGAGATGGCTGACATACTGAAAATATTCAAATCAATAAAATTATTGGTGAAAATGAAAAATGTGTCTTATAGAAAAGCTAAAGACTTCTTGGCCAACCTAATAGTTTAGTTCCTTAACTTTATTGTAAGAAAAATAAGGCTCATAAAGGGTTAGTGATTTCTCCAAGGCCATTATAGCAAATGTGGCAGAATGGGAATTATCCTAGTTCATTAATTTTAAGACCCCCTCCTCCATTTTATTTGTGAAATTGAGATGCAATTTATAATTGGTGGTGCCTTAGGTAACTGAACTATGGTAGATCTAGTTAGTTGTTGATTTCTTATCCTCTGCCTTTCTTGAAAAATCTTTCTAAAATACTTGTGTTTTCTCTCAGATAATAGCAGAAAAAGAACTGTAACTTTACATTTTAATAAATTATTAGTATTGAAGAATATGGGACAAGTGAAATACTTGAAGGTAGATAGATATTTATTTGTCAGCTATTTATTGAGTGGCAAAGCTTGCAAGGTACTCTGTTAGGTGAGGAAGGGGAGGTATGAAGATGACTTCTGTTCTCAGGGATTTATAATCCAGATGAGCAGATACCCTGTAAAACATTGGTTTAACTATCACCAATTAAACAGGCCATAGAGGTATCATACTTCCAGTGGAGAGGATCACTGTCCCTTCTGGAGCTTTCTCCATGCCCATGTTCCTTCCTTTCTCCCTCCCTTCTTTCCTTCCTTCCTTCCTTCCTGATGTGTTTAAATAAAGCTTCTGGGTGATTCTAATTTATATTCCCTAGTTAAGAACTGAGTCTATAGGGCCTTTTAACGGTAAGCCTGTAAGATGTTAGTCTAGGACCCACCCACCTCCAGTTTTCACATGCCTGGGGCCTGTGAACTCTATCGTGATTTGAGTATGTGGGCACTCTTAACAGTGCCCTTATAGAGAGAGGCATTTCCTGTTCTGACTTCACACACTGGTGTTTCCTGTGCACTTCCTTTTTTTTTTTCTCACTACTATCTTAGAGATGAAGAGAAAGCTTTTTATCAGTTTTCTCACTCTCAGGGACAGGGTTAATACTAGCACATGTAACACCTTAGTGTGAATTAGACAGAAGCCCTGCTTCCCAGTGGAGAGCCTCCTTAGTAGAGCCTGAGGTCCACATAAGCACTTTTGTGCTAGTCAGAAAAAGGTGTTCCCTTTGGGCAGGAAAACAGTGTTACTCCAGGACCCATGCTTTGGTCTGCGGAGCACAGACTACATTTTAGCCTGGAATTGCAATCTCAGCTGGTGTCTCTCTGTAATGAATGAGCCAGCTAAGTGACATGTAACAGTTCTGCCATTTCTTCCTATTAATAAAAGGAAGAAAACTGCCTCTGTTGATAGCATAGAATACCAAGTACTACCTTATGCCTTATAAATAATGGGCATCTAGAAATTATTGTTGGCCCTGGCTGGTAGCTCTATTGGTTAGAGCATTGTTCTGATACACCAAGGTTGTGGGTTCGATCCCTGGTCAGGGCACATAAAAGAGTCAACTAATGAATGCAACAGTAAGTCGGACAACAAAATGCATGTCCCTCCCTCCTTCCCCTTTCCTCTTTTACTGTAAAAATCAATCAATAAAAAAAATTAAAATTTGATTCTTTTTGGCTGCTCCATAATCTGTTTATAATTCGCTCCAACCAGGTAGCTCCGTTAGAGTGTCGTTTGAATCACCAAGGTTGTGGGTTTGGTCTCTGGTTGGGGCACATGCAGGAGTCAGCCAATTCTCTCTCTCTGTCTCTCTTAAGTCAATAAATAAACTTTTTTAAACAATGAAGTCTTTTATAATTCAAAGTTAATGATTTCTCAACAGATAATGGTGGTACGTTTTTACCAGTTTTATTTATTTATGATTTAAAGTTAATAAGTTTGCAACAATTTTTGATAAACTTCTTCACCATCAGTTTTTATTTATTGAGCATTTGCTAAGCACTATGTAAGGTATTGAAACTCTACTGTTAAGACCCAGTTTCCATCCTTAAGTGGCTTAGAGTCTAAGTGATTGACACAGTTGCCTAAACACATTATCTGTCTGCCTATCTATCTATGTATCTGTCTAATTTTTTGTCCTTTTATTTTTCCTAGAGAGAAGGGAAGGGAGGGAGGAAGTTTAGGGGGATAAACATCGATCGGTTGCCTCTTTCATGTGCCCTTGCCAAGGACTGAATTTGCAACCCAGACATGTGCCCTGACTGGAACTCGAACCCACAGTCTTTTGATCTGCAGGATGATGCCCAACTAAACACATAATTTAAATAAAGTGCTTTTGTGAGGCAGAAACGCCTTTGGTACTGTAAGTATAGGACATCTCCTTTCATAGCTGGTTGTGAGCCTATTAATGGTTTCATTCCTGTGAGAGCTCTTGCTTTGTATAGGGAAAACAACTTTTTCTGTACTGAATACTGGAAGCTCTCTTGTTTTTCACCAGCTAAATATTTACTTTAGAACTCTTTATTTTAACATACTATCCTCACATTGAGTTTCCCATTCTCTGGTTTCTATATCGATATAGAGAGTACAGTAAAATTCTGGAACTAGACTGCCTGAGTTTGAATATTAACCTCCACCATGAAGTAGTTCTGATATATTGGACCAGTAACTACTTACACTTTTTGTTCCTCAGTTTTCTTACCAACAAAATGGGAACAGTCATACCTACTTAATAAGGTTGTTGTGAAGATTAGATGTTTGATACTTGAGCCTGATACTTAACTCTCATTAAATGTTCGTTGCTACTGCTTATTATTAAGCTATGCCATCACAAAATATATTAGACCCTTGAACAACATGGATTTGAACTGTGTGGGTCCACTTATATGCAGATTTTTTTCAATAAATACTGTAAATGGATTTTCTGTTTTTTATGATTTTTCTTAACTTTTTCCCCTCTAGCCTCCTGTATTGTAAGAATGCAATAAATAATACATATAACATACAGAATTTGTATTAATCAGCTGTTTATGTTACTGGTAAAGCTTCTTTCTGGTCATCAGCAGGTGATTAGTAGTTATGTTTTGGGGGAGTCAAAAGTTAATACATGGGCCCTGGCTGGTGTAGCTCAGTGGATTGAGTGTGGGCCTGCAAACCAAAGGATCACGGTTTGATTCCCAGTCTGGGCACATGCCTGGGTTGCAGGGCAGGTCCCCAATTGGGGGCGTATGAGAGGCAACCACACATTGATGTTTCTCTCCCTCTCTCTAAAAATAAATAAATAAACTCTTAAAAAAAAGAAAAAAAGTTAATACGTGGATTTTCAACTGCTGGGGGTACTGGCACCCCTGGCCCCTTTGTTGTACAAGGTTCAGCTGTAGTACCTGTAGCCTTAGATCTCCACCTCTTTTTCCCTCATATTGTAGAAAAAAATTATGCAACTAAACTAATAACTAGTAGTAGTGAATAAAGTATATGTGAAACATCAAGTAATTTGATCTGGGAAGTTGTTTAAATAAAATTTTCAGTTAATCTATTTAGGGATTAAGATTTTATATGGAGTAGACAGAGCTTAGTTTAGATTACTTGTAATGAAAATGAATTCATGTATTGATGAGCTTATGTTGTTTTGTGTGTGTGTGTGTATGTCTGTGTGTGGCTAATTAAATTTATAATCTCTAGGTAACATTTAGGCATGATTCTTCAACAGTTGAAGTTCAAGATGACCACATAAAGGGCCCGCTAAAGGTAATTCATTTATTTATTCATTATTCTAGTGCTTCAGTGGGAAACATTAATACTTGATCATTTCTTTTTAATTCATTGAGTGTTTTGTTAACGAGTTGATAAATAGGTAGTTCTTTCTAAATAGACTAATAGAAAAAAAGTAGATTTAATGCTCAATAAAGCCTGATAAGACAGTAAAACCTAACTGTTCGGAAACCACATGAACATCAAGGAAGCACAGACTGCTTTTTATTTACATACCTGTTCCGGTCTCACCATGTTTCACTGACTTTTAGTGAATGATGGATATTCCAGAATTAATAGGTGATATAATCCATGTACATCATTAAGATTAAGTAATGTATGTTCTGTGATGATGTGAAAAGTGGGAAAAACAAAACAAAACCCTCAGAGCTTGTAACTCTTTGGAGCAACTACTTGCAAATGAAATTTTGGGGGGAAGTCATCAGGCAATTATAAGTGATGAACATGTTTATACATGCAGATAATTTTATTTCTTTGTGTTCATTTTTTGTCATTGGCCAGAGAAATAAGTGCTGCTTTACTTTCTACCAGTGAACAAGCTAAAGGGAATGTGTGGGTCGCTTACCATGTGCTTTTTGGTTCTTTCAAATGTCTGAAAATGGACATTGGCCTGGCTGGGTGAATTTAAATGAATGCTAACAGAATTGAAGAAACATTTGTAAACACAAGAAAAATCCTTTATTCATGAAGTTGCAGTTTTAAGAGGCTTAGATTGATGTTTTTGTTTGTAGTTGATTTAAACACTTAATTAGATCCCCAGGGCATTGGTACCTTGCATATGTATTAGGTACCTATGGCAAACTAAAACTGAATTTTTTTTTATTTTGCCTTATAAAAATTATTTTTCATTTCCATTTCGTAGGTGTTATCTTTAACATTGCATGCACAAGTTTGTCACTTGAGGACAAAAGGACAAAAACATGCCCACTTATGACATTGGCCACCATTTATTTAGTAGTTAGTGTGTGCTAGCACTAGACATCTCTTGCATCCATTGTCTTTTCTAATCCTCGTAAATGCTCTTCACAGGACAGGACACTGAAGGAGGTGATCTGACCAAGGTCTTGCTGCCAGTAATGGCAGAACCAAAACTCTGCAGGCTCACAGTCTATATAATTGAAGCACTGTGCTCTCTGGATGTTCAGAACACATACACCTCCATGCTTTATTTGTGTTTTTGCCTTATAAGCATAGTCCGTGGCTGCCTGACTCGCCTGTTCACTGGGCGGAGGCCAGCTGGAACCAGTACAAAGAATGTTCAGTGTTGTAGGGATAGAAAAGGCAACTACTTTGTATCTTCAAGTGTCTTTCTCTCCTCCTGCTCCAGCCTCTTTGTAGCATAGTTGGTTTATTTTACTAGTTTGGTTTTTCTTTTATTAAAATTAAAAATTATTTGTGATTTATTAAAATTATTTTTGATTAGGACTTAGAGACCCATTTTGATTTTGACATAGGTAAGTATGTTAAAATTTGGTCTCAAGATTGTTAAATATTTTTTATTACAGATTTTTTTTGTATGTAGATTTTTGAATTGTTCCCTAATATACTTTGTAGCTTTCTACCAACTGATAGAAAACATCAACATTTGGATAAATGGTTCTATTAGAGAAAATAAAAGTAGCGGCCATTTGATCTAAATTTATTTTTAATGAGTTCACATGAAAATAATACCTAGACCACTTGAGTATTAAAAAATCATACCATGTATTTATTGACTGTTGTCATTTTATGAGTTCTTAATTCTATGGAGTTTCCTTCCCCCTTTTTGTCATTGTATGGGGTTAACAGTCTCTTCTCTGAACAAGTTAATTTTGTTAACACTGTAAAGACCATATACATTTTATTTTATTTTTATTGAGGTATAATTGACATAACATTATATTAATTTTAGGCGTACAACATAATGGTTCTGTTTTTGTATGCATTTCAAACTGTTCATCACAATAAATGTAGTTAACATCAACCACATGTAATTACCAAATATTTTCTTTTTCTTGTGACAAGGACTTTTAAGATTTATTCTGTGAGCAACTTTCAAATATGCGATACAGTATCATTGACTGTAATCACCATGCTATAAATTACATCCTCATGCCTTATTTTATAGTTGGCATTTTGTACCTTTTGACCCTCTTCACCAGTCCCCCACCCCCACTCTCGTGGCAACCCCTGATCTGTTCTCTGTAGCTGTGAGCTTGGCTCGTCTGTTTAGGTTCAACACACTAGTGATCTCAGGCAGTGTTTGTGTTTCTCTGCCTGACATTTCATGTATTTCACTTTTGCACATATTATCTTCTGTAATTTTCATGATGTTCTCAAGTTCTATCCATGTTACATGGCAGGATTTCCTTTTTTGTGGTTAAATAGTTACATATACACACCACATATTTAAAAATTTACTTATCATATCACTGGACACCTAGGTTGCTCATTGGAGCAACCTAGGTGTCCAGTGATATGATAAGTAAATTTTATTTACTTATCATTTATTTTTATTTTCTACTTTTATTTTCTACTTTTATTGTAAATAATGTTACATTGAACATGGAAGTGCATATATCTTTTCAAATTTAGTGTCTTCAGTTTTTTTCTAATAAATACTCAGAAGTAGAATTGCTGGATCCTATGGTAGTTTTACTTTTATTTTTCGAGTAACTTCCATATTGTTTGCTGTAGTGGCTTCTCTAATATGCAACCTATCAACAGTGTGCAGTGGTTCCCCTTTTGCCACATGCTTGCTGACACTTATTTCTTGTTGATACTAACCATTCTAGCAGGTGTGAGTTACTATCTTATTGTGGTTGGATGTGCTTTTCTGATGTTTAGTGATCACTTTTTCATGTACCTGTTGGCTATCTTCCTGTATGTCTTCAGAAAAATGTTCAGATTCTCTGCCCATTTTTTAATTTGTTTTGCTGTTGAGTTGTATGAGTTCTTTATATATTTTGGATATTAACCCTTATTAGATTAATGATTTGCAATATTTTCTCCCATTCAGTAGATTGACTTTTCATTTTCTTGATAGTTTCCTTTGCTATGCAAAAGCTTTTTAATTTGATGTAGTTTTAAAGACCATGTAAGTGTAACTCAGCATTTGAGACTTCAGAGCTATTTCTTAATTATCCCTACCCTTCCCCAGCCTTCTTCAAAGAGGAGTGGTGAGATGGGGCAGGGACAATTTCACATGCTGTGTTCTGATTCTCAAAGCGAAGACCCTTTGAGGGCACAACAGACGTGACTGTTTTCATAATGATACTTAGATAGTATTTGCCTGTTTACTCTGTTGACATTTTCGCTGTTGGTACAAAAACAGTGGTGGATAAAACTGCTAGTACCTCAACATGAATCAAATCAGTAATTTTATTCTTTGCCACCATGCACTCAATTTTTAAAAAGTAAAGCCAGTTTTTGTTTTGCTTACTTGTCTTCTAAAAGCTTTTCTAATTTTTTAAAATACTTTAGGTTGGAGCTATTGTGGAAGTGAAGAATCTTGATGGTGCATATCAGGAAGCTGTTATCAATAAATTAACAGATGCAAGTTGGTACACTGTAGGTAAGGGAGTAGCTCTTTTAAAAATGTATTTTCAAAGATAATACAAACAAAGCAAAGTTTTCTTGATTTACTTTATCTCCTGGTACCATAGACATTATTACTGTTAATGGTTATCTTACCAGATATTTAAAAATTTTATTTCATTAATATGTGTATAACATAATTTAAAACTATTTAGTCATATGCATTATACAATTGGATTTCTACTTTTTTTCACTTCAGAGTGTATCTTAGAGAATTTTTTCCATCTTTAACTGTTTTTAAATGTACATTTAAGTATGTTTATTTTGTAGAACAGATAGACGAATTTATTAGTAGTACATTTTATAATACTCGATATACTAGAACTTACTTTCTTTTATCAATGATATTCCAGGGTGGCATTTTTTTCTTTTCTTTGGCTATTAAAATAAATACTGAATTATGCTGAATTAAGTGTCTTTTGTATGTGCACATTATTCTCTTTCCCTAGTGTATACATTGAGTACTAGACATGGACTGATGTGAAATGTACTTGTAAAACCTCAGTTGGTAACCCTGGCTGGTGTGGCTCAGTGGATTGAATGCCAGCCTGTGAACCAAAGGGTCCCTGGTTTGATCCCCAGTCAAGGCACCTGCCTGGGTTGCAGGTCCCTAGTAGGGGGCACCATAGACATTACAATGTGGGAGGCAACCACACATTGATGTTTCTCTCCCTCTCTTTCTCCCTCCCTTCTCCTGTCTCTAAAAATAAATAAATAAAATCTTAAAAAAAAAAGTAGGTAATGAAAACTGCCTTCTTCAAAGACTATTAATTCATACTCCCATGAACATTGTATGAGTGTACGTGTTTTTCCAACCATTGTCAAAGTCGATGGTTGTAATCTTTTAAATTATTGCCCATCTGGACTCAATAGTCTTGGAGTATTGTTTTAATATGCCCCTCCCGTGATTTACTAGAGAGAGTAAACATGTTTTCATAATGTTTATCAAAAGAAACATTTATATATACAGGGTGGGGGCAAAAGTAGGTTTACAGTTATTCATATGAAAATAATACAATAATAAAGAAATAATACTAATACAAAAATAAACTGTTTCATGCACTCACAGCTGTGCTTTTGCCCCAATACATTCAGTATTTTGAATTGCTAGCTTATAGTGTCTTCCCATTCTTCTTTCTCCTCTTAGAATGGTTATCTCTTATTATTTTTAGAGTGTGAGTTCTTTATATATTCTGAATATTAATGCATTGCTGCTTTAGTTGCAAGTATTTTTCTCATGCTGCTTTACTCTTATCTCTACTCTCAATTTTCACGTCACTTTACCTGTCAGTTCTTCCTTTGTAGTTTAATTTTGAATCTTGTTTAAGAAGATCTTCCTTTCATCACTGTTAAATTTATTTTCCAAAGTAGTCTTTAATTTATAGTTTTATTTTTGTTTTACAAACAACTTTTTATTCCACCTCCTGTTTATTTTTTTAAACATTCTGAAATACAATCAAATTTTTTTTTCAAATTAATAGCCAGTTATTCCAGTATTATTTACTGAATGGTCATAGTTTCTACATTTTAGTGACCTCAGAGATGAGAGTAAACACCTAATTAAATGTTTTGGTAATGTCAACATTTGATAGAGCTTTGAAATAGTACAGGTGAGTTTTTATATTTTTGTGGGATGAAGAAAAAAACCTGATGAAGAGAGAGGAAAAATTTGATTTTTGATACATAAGGAAATATTTGACTTTACATAGATTACAAAACTGTGAGCAGTTCTGTGTAGTAAATTTTTATGGTAATTAGGTGTGGTGGTTAGTCTCATAAATGTGGTACTTTTACCATTGAATATTTTAGTTATGGCAGTAAAACAATGTACTAAGTTATTTATCCAGCCTCACATAAATGAGAAGTTTCATGTAATATATAAAGACTTAATTTTGGTATTTAGGCAAAAACTGCTGTTTCTAAAATCAAGGCCTAGCAACGTTTTTAAAAATAGAGGTATTCTTGCCATGATTTGTGAGTAATGCAGTACATGCTAAAATTATATTATAAAATATACATATGTTCTATGTATATAGAAACTTGTAGTAAATTTGGTGGGACATTTTAGGACTTGAAGTAAGTAGTTGAAAACTACTTATCTGATGAACCAGGGGCAAGTTCATCTGTCAGGGAACATTTGGCAGGGTCTGGAGACTTTTGGTTGTTACAGCTGGGAAGGGGGTGCTACTGGCATCTAGTGGCCAAGGATGCTGTGTGATGTTGTGCAGTGCACAGGACAGGCCCCCGGGAAAACATTATCTGGTCCAAAATGGTAGTACGGGGGTTGACAAACGCTGCTTTAATAAAAATAGGGCAATTTTTTTTAACATTTTATTTATTTATTTATTTTTAGACAGAAGGGAATGGAGGGAGGAGGAGATGGGGAGAAACATCAATGTGTGGTTGCATCTCACGTGGTCCCCCTGGGAACCTGGCCTGCAACCCAGGCATGTGCCCTGACTGGGAATCAAACCGGTTACCCTTTGGTTCATAGCCTGCGCTCAATCCACTGAGCTACACCAGCCAGGGCAAAAAATAGGGTAAATTTTTTAAGGGCAGTCTGAATATATAAACTTGTGCTTTTTCTGTTTCTTAGGTATTTTACCAGCAGGAAAACTTGGCTTTCCTTTACCACATTGAGAACAGATAATTAGCATTTAAATAGTTTTGTCTGGACATGCTAACTTATTTTCGTTTGGTACTTTCTTTTCAGGGAAGATTTTTTTTTAAGGTATATTATTTCTTTTTTGCTAGAAATAGGAAAAGATAATCTATGCTTGAAGTTGTCCATTAGAAAACATAAAATGTAAACTGAATTTCGAATGTAATCTTTTTAAACAATAGCTGTGTTTTGCACTCAAAAATTAAATAATGTATATCATCATGTTAACCTTTGAAAAACTCTTCAGTAGTTTCCGCTTTTACCTCCTGTTGTAGTTTTTGATGATGGAGATGAGAAGACACTGAGACGATCCTCCCTGTGCCTCAAAGGAGAGCGGCACTTCGCGGAGAGCGAAGTAAGTCATTTAACGAGTGAGCGTCTCCTAATGATTGCTACTGGGGGGAGCAAAGTTTTGCTTCCTCAAATCAAGCAACTTATTTGTTAATCAGAAAAATTCATTAATACATAATACCATTATAATATAATCTGTGAAGCCTGTTTAAGACCTTGTGTTTGAGTACCAGGTTCTGTATTCTTTTTTGCCTAATGTATTGTAAGCATTTGTCCACAAAGAAAATACAATGGACTTATTTAATTGTTATCTTCAGGTCATTTTTATATAGATTCCTTTAATTTATAAATGATTATATAAAAGAGATGTCTCATTTATAATCCACTTGAACCCCATCATCATTAAAATATGTAGTTACTTATACAAGCAATCCCTAGCTACTACAGCTAATAGGTGATGTGATTATGGCCTCTCCTTAAAGAAGTCTTGCCTGACTGTTCTTTCTAAAATTGTCCCTTCTTAATTTTGGGGGGTTGGTTTCATTTTCTTTATAGCATGTATTATTCTCTGACATCAAAATATGATAGGTGCTTAATTATTTGTTTATTGTCTGCCTTTCTCACTGGAATGTGTCACAAGGGCAGGGATTTTGCATATGTCTTGTTCACTACTTTGTTCCCAGTTCCTAGAACAGTGTCTGGCACCGAGTAGGAGCTGAGTAAGTGTTAGCTGGACGATTAAATGAGGGAAATACATGCACTTCTCAGTGCTTCACAGGTTGACATACATTACTGCATTTACATTATGAAACAGAAACCATTATTTTCTTCTACTTGTAGATACTAGTTAGAACTGGTTCTCAAACCCGAACTTTCTAGTACCAAATCCGTGCTCTAAAATTAAAAGGTGTTCTTCAGTTACTAAGAATGGAGAGTTCACCAAGTTTTTTAAATCTGTAGTCTGCTATTCAGAATTTTTTAAATGGACATATTATTATAAATAGTGTTATATTCTCTAGTCCCCCAAGTCTATAAAAATTAATGCACAGTGTGCCCCAACTATGATTTTTTTCTGGTCACTATTTAAAACAGTTTTGTGGGGGCACATGTAATACTACTTATTAAACCACTAGACTCTATTTTGGGGGGGTTTTTTTGGTCATTTTGAAAATATTTTTAAAATATTCCTTCCCTTAAATGATGGAATTTCTATTTCAGTTCAGAATCTGTATTATGATTCCAGCCTATCTTTTCAGCCTCATATTCTATCATTTCCCTGTACTTTTCCCTTATAAGACTATTTGGTATTTCCTGATTGTGGTTTATAGTTTGGTTTCTGCTGAGCCCTGTTCCCTTTAAGGCCACTAGAAATGCTTCCTCCTCCATGAGGTCTTTCCTGAGTTCTAACTAAATTTGATCTCTTTATCCTTTGATGCTTTTTCCCTTCTTTAATTATTTTATGGTATTATGGTTACTTTTCTTATTTTCTGTATTCGTTATCTTAATAGACTCACCTTTTTCCAGCAGTGTTTTCTACTCAAAAGCCTTTACTAAATATTTTTTGAATTAATTATGAAGGTTTAAACATAGGAAATGCATACTTTAGGGCAGATGCAGTGAATTTGGCTTCTTACACTAATGAAGTAATAGAATTCTTAGTTTAGGTAATTCTTAGAAATAATTTCATTTTCCTTAGTTAGAACATGTATACAGTTATAGTGGGTCAGTGAATATAGAGGGCTTGAAAACTTGATTTATCTGTACGTGAAGGCATGTGTCTTACTTAACCCAGAGAAATATCTAAAATATTATTTTGCTTTTGTAGGAGAATTTTAAGTTGGAGTAGTTAATAAGACAGTTGCAAAAAAAAGACAGTTGCAGTGTAAAGGCTGAAGCAGTACGGACAAGTACCTTTGTGGCTCCTCTGCCTTCTACAACGCTCAGTTTTACTGTGTGCATCTTACACGTGAGGGCGATTGGAATGCTGGCATATTTTTCCTTACCCTGGTCCCATATGCCAGGTGCTGTGCTAGGCAGTGGGGACACAAGGGTAATGTAGCACCTGTTAGAGGAGAAAAAGCACTAGTCAAACAGTTAAAAATATATATATATATTTTTAAGATTTTATTTTTTTAAATTTATTTTTAGAGAGAGGGGAAGGGAGGGAGAAAGAGAGGGAAAGAAACGGCAATGTATGGTTGCCTCTCACATGGCCCTCACAGGGACCTGGCCCGCAACCCAGGCATGTGCCCTGACTGGGAATCGAACCTGGACCGCTTGGTTCCCAGCCCGTGCTCAATCCACTGCGCTACACCAGCCAGGGCAGTTAAAAATATTTTAAAATTGTAAATGCATCAAGCTCTGTAAAGACATGGCCAAGAGTGTATTTATTTAATCTATTATTTCTATATTTTTTCCCTTTATTTGATATTTTTAAAAAACAGCTTTATTTTTCTGTAAGATTACTCAGCGTTGTTATTATTAGTAATAACGTTGGCCTTTGAGAGAAGAGCTTCATTATACTGGCTTAATTTTGGGTCACAAATCCCATCAGTAAGCTACATACCTAAACAAAGACTTAAATTCAAGATTTCCATGATAAGAGATCACAGTAGCACTTCAGTCCCTTGGAATTCCAACTTTAAAATCGCTGGTTCTGGCCTTGACCAGCTCAGTGAGGGGTTGCCTACCACTGACATCTGTTGGAGTAGTTGGGTATTTCTACAGACAGTTTCACAATTTGAACATATCCAGAAGTGGTTTCATCAGCTGGTATTCTCTGTGCAGTTATTATGTGGAATCTAAACCTCTAAGGAAAGGTTTGGTAAGATCCCAGCTTTGTTATTTCCCGCAGCTCATTTTTGGTAACAGGGCTACAGCCATTTTTCTCCTAGTACAAGGGTGTCAAACTCATTTTCCCTGGGAGCCACATCAGCCTCTCGGTTGCCTTCAAAGGGCCAACTGTAACTTGAGGACTGTGTAAATGTAACTACTCCTTAACTAGGGGCAAGGAGCTCAGCGCTGCTGCTGGGTAGAAACAAGGTGGAGGGCCGGATTTGGCCCACAGGCCTTGTGTTTGCCACCTGTGCCCTAGGCCTATGGCATTTTCTTTGGCCTTTAGTATAGCCGGGAGTGTCTGGTTTCGCTCTTTGGCAATGAGACAGGACAATTTCTACCCTCCCTCAGTCTTTCTCATCATCACTTGAAGGGAAAGGCTCTCCTGGTGTGCTCGATGCAGACTGAGGCCAGGACTGAGGTATAGCTCCTTATTGTCCTCAAGCTTTGTTACATACCAGGGAGAGAACTCGGCCTATTTGAAAATTCCTGTATGTGGTTCCTAGATAACTCTTCAGAAATCCTGGATTTTTTTTTCCTGAAC
Organism: Micronycteris hirsuta; assembly: GCA_004026765.1. NCBI lineage: Eukaryota > Metazoa > Chordata > Mammalia > Chiroptera > Phyllostomidae > Micronycteris > Micronycteris hirsuta. The sequence continues at coordinate 44,611 of PVJI01006900.1, read as the reverse complement.
AAGTGAAATGAGAAGCAGATGCTTAGAACAGAAATCACAGTGTATAGGATGGGCAAAGGTAAGTTTATACTTGTAATACAAGTAAATAATACAATAATCAATAAATAGTAATACAAGAATAAACTCTGTTTTGCATACTCTCAACTGTAAACCTATGTTTGCCCACCCTGTACAATAGGAATCTCTGCTTACAAGACTGCAACCTTAATAAATGCAGGAGGGTCATTTAATTCATTCTTCTGTGAGCTTGGCAGAAAGTAAATCCAGACTAATGTATTTTTCCTGTTTACCAAATATAGTACTTTGAAATTTTCACCCTTGGAAGCATATTTAGGAATTAAAGACAGGTGACTTCTAAATTTCTGCTGGCATATTAATGTATTTGGCCAACTGTTCCCTGTAAATATTTTTAAATGCCCCATTTACAAACTAAATTTGAAAGATTAGGTTTATTTAATGCTTTATGGCTAGCACTGTTTCCTGTACTCTGTTCTTTGTTGTTGGATATGTAAGTGCCTTAAATACATTTACGTATACTCTAATGAATTATACAAAGTAGATTGTTAATACACTTCCCTTTTTCACAGTTTATCATTGTCTCAACAAAATTACTTCAGTGTTACAAGTAAAGTTAAAAATTTCCCTTTAAATATTAGCATTAGCGTATATTCAGATATCTGACCCTTAAATCTATGTCAATGGGTAGTGTTTCGTGTAATGCCGTGGTTTTAAGTTTGAGAAGTCTGTCAACTAAGTAGATCCTCACTCCCACTTTTATCCTGGCCATTTTCCTGGGATCTTTAGTTCCCCGCTGTGTTTAAGAAACTATAATAGCACAGGTTTTATTGGAGGGATGAAAGGAATAGCAATTGTAGAAAAATAGGAATATTGTCAGAATTGATATTCAGAGAAATAAAGTCGGAACAACATCTTCAGAAATCATTGTAGAATCCCTTTTTCTTCATTTTGCTTTTAATCATCAGCCACTTCCTTGGCTGGATGTCATAATTTTGATGGGGTTAGGGACAAATGGGTTGACATGAATGGTCAGTTGATAAGGAAGAGATGTTCATGTATTGATTATAATCTTTATACTAAGCAAAATATTGGATACTGCAGATTGGAAAAGAGGGAAAATGTTATGATGTAGAAAAACTGATTTTTACATTTTCTTTAGTGAAGATTTATTGCAGAAAATGTTTGCAAAGTAATAATAAAGCCTATCTGAAGTCTTTTTTCCAAGCAATTGGTTGCTTATTCTGACAATTTTGTGTCTGTTACTTATTAAGAATTTATTTCATGTATTACGATTCCCTGTGTGCCAAGAAAAATTTGAGCTACAGTTGGCCCCAGTCTAGTATTTAGGTCCCTGTGTATAGGTGTCGTTTCTCTCAGACCGGCATTTCCACTGAGTTGTGTTTGTTCAGTTTTGTATTTTAATCATTGTTAGAAGTCTGTCAGTCTTCAGCTAGATAATGATATCATCTAGAGAGCACAGCTATGCTTCTTTTCACTTTTTTCAGTATTGGAGTCAATCATTTTTATTGAAGTATCTTTGAAATGAGAGTTTCTGTCTCTAGGAAAGTTGTATTTTAGTGTTCCTTGGAAGAAGTTTTTAACCTCAAAATCTAAGCATATTCTTAAACTGATTTGGTTTTAAATGAAGAAAGAACTTGCAACGTAATAACTTGTTATGGGTTTATGTTCTTACCCACAGACATTAGACCAGCTCCCACTCACCAACCCTGAACACTTTGGCACTCCAGTCATAGGAAAGAAAACAAATAGAGGAAGAAGATCTAATCATATGTAAGTCCATTTTCATCACTGTTAGTTAAACCTGAATTCATTTCTCCTTTTAGGATTGTTTTCATAGTTACTAATTTTAAATTGTAATTTACAAAATGCTCACTGGACCTAATAGTAATTTTAGATCTAATAATAATGGCAGACTCCTTAGAATGGGTTCTTGTGGTTCTCCATGTTCAGCCAACCGTAACAGCTGTGTCTCTACCTCCTATTTCTCCCTGCATGTACCTTGATGATGCTGTAGTCAAAATAGAGCTAGTCCGCGTTCCCTGAATACATCCTTTGTTTTCCTGATATTGTGCTTTTATTCATGCTTTCTTGTCTCAGATGCCACCATTCCGTGTCACTGTCTCACTCATTCTTCACTTCTCAACTGAAATGCTCCTATTTTTACGTGAACCATTCAGGTCTTTCTACTCTTTCTTTGAAAACACATTTTTATCCTCTGAATTTTCTCTCTATTCTTTGCATTTACTTAATGTCATAGACAGTATTTTACCTCTTATTATAATGTTTTCCCTTCCTGATAGTTTTACTCTCACTGACAGGAACTGTCTTACTTATTTTCATGTCGTTTTGCAGTTGTTTCACATATTCTACATATTTAACAAGTCACTTTCAATGAAATGTGCTCAGGCTCCAAAAGGCTAAATTAAAAAGGAACACGGAATCGAGGGGTCATGAAATTTCAGGGCATCAGAGATAAAAAACAATCTTCAAACAGTTCCAGAAAAAAAAATAATTTATTGCAAGGGCCTGGAAGACGGAATGGCATCAGACTTTGCAAGAGTAACTCTAGATACTAGTAGTCAGAGAAATGCAGACTGGAAGAATGTAAGTGTATTAAAAAGGAGGACTTGATTCCTAATATAGTGGAGTATTGTGGGGGCATTCAGTAATTCCTCCCAAAAATTATATAAGAGAAGAAAACTATATCATTAGGGTGACAGATGGGGAGGTAGTTTAAATATAAAAGTTATGTCCTTGTAACAATGGGAAGTCAGTAGAATAAATGCCTAAAATGTATAAATAAAGAAATAGCAGCATAAGAATATTATTTAGAGGTAAGGTAGTAACTATCAGAGGAACAGCTGAAAGAGTTAAAAACAATTGCCTCCATGGAGCTGAAGAAAGATGAAAGGAATGGGGCAGGAGAATATAGTTTTTCATTAATTCTGTTGGAGGTTGTTTTGAAAACAGTTTTGAGTATTTTACTTTGATAAAATTTTAATGTGACTAAGCCCAAATATTGTTAGAATAGCTATAAAATAAATATTACTTGAATCATTGAAAACTTTAGTGTAAATCAATGCTTTCTCATTCAATATACAGAATCAGGTATTAAATTTAATTGTGACTGAGCTTTGGAGATAGAAATTGGGTAAGCACTATTTTTCATATTACTTAGTTTCAGCTTTAGAGGAAACCCATGAAGGTAGGTATTAGTTTTATCCTTATTAAAAATTGGGGAAATTGGCCACAGAGACAGTAAGTACCTAATTCAAGGCACCCAGGAAAGAAAAGGACCAGGACTTGAACTCACCTGTGTCCTATAGGCCTTTTCCTGTTCAGTTGATTGACTCTTTTTTGTTTAGAGTATTTTGGTTACTTTGCAAATTAGTTTTAACAGTAAATAATTAATGACTCATTTGAGGGAGGAAATTAAGACTTAATCCTTGCATTGAAAAAATATTTAACATTTCTTATTTTTCTACTGTATTTATGATTGAAGCCATGAGGGTTTTTTTCTCCCTCACTGAATCTTTTAGAAAATGTTATTCGTAATTACTAGGTGAATAGTTTCTTTCACTTGTGATTTAGCTTGCTGGTAACTTGATTATTTTTAGGCTACTCAGGTTGTAACTATTATTTACTCTTCTACATATGTCATTTAAAATTGAGTTCTAGTTTAAAAGAAAAATGTACAGTGGCATTATTAGTATGAAAGAGTTCTGTTGTGATTATTAGGTATTATTATTTAATAGGCTTTTCAGTTTTTTGTTCCAGAGGGCTGTTATGTTGCCTTAGAATACTCACTGAAACCTTTATAAATTACATCTTTTGATATTTCTTTGAAAATTAATGACTTCAATTGTGAATTAAAAATTTTATCTACCACTGGTCTTTAGAGTTTTCCTGTAGTCCTATAGTCAGATCTTAATTAACTGTGACTGATGATCTCAGAACAGTGAGGTGGGGGGTATTCAATGTAAAACGACTTCGTTAGTGAAGGCTTCCACTGCTCTAGCTCTTGAGAGTGATTATGTGGTTTAGTTGTTAAAAGAGTGAGTGGTGGAGCCAGGTGACCTGCGTTTGAGTCCTGCCTCTGCCACTTTTCTCCAGGTTACTTATTCTTTTGATGCCTTAATTTTCTTACCTGTAAAACTGAGATCATAGAATTACCTCTCTCTTAGAGTTGTTGCAAAGGTTAAATGAATGAAAATGCTTTTGTGAAATTACTAGTATGTGTAATATGATTTTCTATAATATACATATTATAGGAAAAAGTTTTTTAACCTATCAGTAATTTCTTTTAATTTTGAAAGTAATGCATTTCATATTTAGATATATTTTACCTTTCTACAAATGTTATCCAGAAGTATAAAAATAAATTTAAAATAAAGTAATTTATAGACTATCAAATAGATTTACAAAAATGGCCAAAAATTACGTATATTAAGAAGTCTGTTACGTTTCTTAGTTAAGGTCTCCTTTTCTTGAGTATATGAAAATAAAAATGCAGTTTTCACTGAGCAGGTTGATCTTTGCTTTCTAAAGACTCGAGCAAACATCCTAAGTCAGAGATTTTCATGTTACAGTCTTTGTGTGTAATGAGGGATTTGATGTTGGGATTGTGTTCTACTTGTGCAAAATGTGAAGACAAACTAAAGGGTGAGAGTTAGCAGTGTAGGAGATGAAGCCGAGCTCATCAGTGTTCTTGTGCTTGCTGTTTCTACCCCTCATCACAGTGGTCATTCCCACCGCCAAGAGATAGTATAATGTTCTTGCTTCACGCTTGTGTAAGCTTCGGTGCATATGTACCACAGGCAAGCACCGCAGTGAAATGCCCTTCTCCTTAACCACACTTCCTCAGACTTTTCTTCCCTTCTTCAGAGTGATTTTCTACAACGAAGTCTTGTTTTTCTGACCTTCATTTCCTCTTCCATTGTAAACAAACAAACAAACAGAAATTGATCTTCATTGTGATTCTCTGATTGCCATTTATAACTTATTTTTGTACAAAGATAAATAAGGTTATCTTTCTCAGGATTTCCTGGACTCCATTGTTACTATAGTGTATCACTACTTTTGTTTTCTTTTAACAACTGTTAATCCACATATCAGTAGTTTGCCTCAGGTATTCCAAAATTGATTATTTTTGACACCTTCCTTTAATTGAGTTTTATTTATAGTCTATCTTTAATTAATCCTAATATATTCAAGTGTATACGCTTGAATGGTTTTTTTTTTTTTATTTTAAAGATTTTATTTATTTATTTTCGGAGAGAGGGGAAGGGGGGAGAAAAAGAGAGAAACATCTATGTGCAAGAGTAACATCAGTTAGTTGCCTCTCACACGCCCCCAACCAGGGACCTGCAACCCAGGCATGTGCCCTGACCAGGAATCAAACTGGCAGCCCCTTGGTTCACAGACTGGCACTCAATCCACTGAGCTACACCAGCCATGGCCAAGTAGTTTTTTTTTAATGATTAAAAAAGAAACCATCCTTTAACTCAAAATTTTTAAAGCAAGTTGTTGATCCTTTTGGTCAGTGTATAACTTGACTGAGTTTTGTTTTTATAATTTACCCATTGCGTGCAGAGGTTTTGTTTGATTCTGCCTAGAGAATATAATGCCTGAAATCGTAGAACTATTTGTGTTCCCTTCCCCACCCAGTTTTCTCCAATAACCTGGCAAAAGTATATGTGCACCTGCTACAGTAGGAAAGCAGTCTACTTGCTGTTTCCCCTTTAGAAAAAGAATAAAGCATAATAAGGCCTATAAAGGTTCTTGTTAGGGATTATTTATGGGTACAGGTTTTGAGAATTGATGGTGCTTAGATTTTCCCAATAAAGTAGTGATTTGAACCTGGTATTTATAGGTCTGCAGGTCTTTTTAAAAAAATGTATTGAACTATAATTCATGTATCATAAAATTCAGTCTTTTAAAAGTGTAGTGCTTAAAAAAAAAAGCCCTGGCTCATGTGACACAGTTGGTTGTAGCATCATCCTGTAGACTTAAAGGTTGTGGGTTCGATTCCTAGTCAGGGCACATACCCAGGTTGCGGGTTCAATCCCAGGTGAGGATAAATAAATAAATGTGTACGGTGTTTGGTGTTTTTTAATATGTTCACAAATTTGTGCAACGAATACCATTATCTAATTCCAGAAGATCTTTTTATTATTTGCTGGTTTATTTTGATATGTGGATTTGATACTGGTTTTTATCTTGATAAAAATTTGGGGGAAAGCCCTGGCTGGTGTAGCTCAGTGGATTGAGCGCGGGCTGTGAACCAAAGGGTTGCCAGTTCGATTCCCAGTCAGGGAACATGCCTGAGTTGCGGGCCAGGTCCCCAGTGGGGGCCACATGAGAGGCAACCGCACATTGATGTTTCTCTCCCTCTCTTTCTCTCTCCCTTTCCCTCTCTAAAAATAAATAAATAAAATCTTTTTAAAAAATTGGGAAAAAATTAAAACCCTTTTATTGGTAAGTGTATACATGCCCATATATTTTGTATATTTTAATCTCTGAGGAGCTATAATTGTTGGTCTTTCCGATACCAACTAACACAGATTTTTAATTTACTGTGCAAAATTCGAAATGAGTTAATTACTTGCCTGAAATAATAAGTATCGTTGAAGTAAGAACTGCATTTCAAAGACTGAGCTTCTGAAGTTCCTGGCTCACTTTTCTGTTTGCATCTGATCATTTGCACATGTCTTGTCTAAAGTTCTTCTCATTTGATTTACAAATAATTTAAAATTAATAGTGATGTGTGATTGACTGTTAGTCTGTTGTGGTAAACATCTCCATGTCATTAGCTTTGTTTCTAGTGGCATCATCAGATGTGGCACTGTAAACAAATACCTTGTCACCAAAGAAGCAGCTATGTCAGAGCGAAGTAAACACCAAGGAGTTTCTCAGCCTGCTGTCTTTGCTCCTTATTTTAGTTCATCAGCTTATTGAGAACTTGTGTGTAAATAATTTCCTAGCTAAGCTTCTCTAAAAGGAAGAGTTGAAGGAATCTTAGGCATAATGGTATGATTTACACTGGTTGTGTACATTACAGTGATTGTACACATTTTGTGAATTTAGGAGAAATAAAATCAGAAGTACTACAGCAGAAAAAAATCAGTCTATTCAGATCATTTATTTAGTCAACAAATATTTGTTGAACATCTATGCTGTGCCAAACACTGTTCAGATACTTGGAAATCTATCAGTGAACAAAACAGGCATTTACAAAATGCCTGCCTTTAGAGCTTATATTCATTCTCTCATATGAGGGGACATAAACAATTAAAAATGGAAGAAACAAATTATATGATACGATATTGGGGCAGGCAAGTTGTAAATTTTAATAAAATGGTCAGGTAGCCTAATTGAGATGACCTTTGAACAGAGACTTAGAAGAGGTGAAAGTAGAGGGTTCCAGGCTATTCTGCTGCAGAGAGTGGTAGAGAAATGGGGCGTAGTATCTGGTGGAGAAAGTGAAGTTGGGATTTTTTTTAAGCGGGAGAAATAACATCATACTATGGAAATAACAGTATGCTGATGAACTCAATCTAATAGAGGCAGAAGAATAGATATAGGAGAGAGAAGCACATGTTGCTGGAATGAAGTCTTGGATAGATGACAGAGGAAGGGAATCTAGTCCATAAGTGGGGAACGGAATTAGAATGGAGTGTGGACGTTTACTAAGGAAGGAGGGTAGGTGTTTTATGTTGCCAGTCAGTGTGTATCTTTCTGGCATCTGAAGCCTTCACACTTGGTAAGTCGTAAGAAAGAAATTAGAACTTTTATGAAGGTGCGGATGACTTTTTTAGCCAAATGAAGCGAGTTTTCTCTATGTTTTACAGATTGGATATGTATTGTCTGTGACATTGTGCCTTTCTCTCTTGTTAATGAGAATGATGTAAAGGACATCCCTAAAACCCTAGCTCTATGAGTCTTCTATGACTCCATAAGCAGTAGTTATGGTTTTAAGGCTGGTTGTATCTACAATCATTAGAAAGTGGAGGGATAAAAGTCATGCCCTGAGATGCTCTTCTAATCAAGTATAGGAATCAGGCTTGTGCAGTCCATCATTACTATCCCGAGCTATGTGCCTGTTTAAGGTTTTATGCTCTGCTAATATGAAGGTAGTTGGTTTTTCCTACTACCTCTGACCTACTTTCTAAGTAGGGGTTAAACTGCTTTAAGTGTCACTTGAGCTACAGTAGTTCTACTCAGTAGCAAACTTGGAAGGTTTGTTTTTCCACCCCCCCAGGGGATAATTTTTAAGTTACTTGACTGATCATTGAAATCAAATAGTGATATTCTCTGTACCACCGTACAATGCTTAATATTATAATAATTTTTGCTTTCTTTACATTTATATTGAGGTATAGAAATATAAAAGGGTGACATTTATATTGCCATCCCTTTGGAAAGGCATGAAGACATATAGAGAATATGCTGGATTTAATCCTAGCCAACCAAATAGAAAAATCCTATTTAAAGTTTTTTGTGTTTTTTTTTTTAAATCTGTTGTCCTGGCTGGTGTGGCTCAGCAGATTGGGCAATGGCCGGGGAACCAGAAAGTTGCCCATTTGATTCCCAGTCAGGGAACATGCTGGGTTGCAGGCTAGGCCCCCAGTTGGGGGTGTGTGAGAGGCAACTGATTGATGTTTCTCTCTCTTTTTCTCCCTCCCTTCCCCTTTCTCTAAAAATAAATAAAGTCTTTTAAAACAAGTCTGTCAATTTACATTTTTGTCAGTGAACTCGGTCATTGCCAACTATCTCAACAGTGTTTTCATCCCTGTAGTTAAGCAGTAATAGTCATTATTCTGTTTTATTTTATTAAACAACATTTTTTAGTGTCTTATTCTGAGAAAATTGTTACAGTTTTTACTTTCTCTAATACTAATTGTGGGCCTTCTTAGAACCAGAGTTAGAGAATTTTTTTGTTTTGTGTTTCTTTTGTCCTTTTTAATAACTTTACTTTTTATTATACTTTTCTCTAACATCAAATAGACAGTGTTAGATCCTTTTCCTAACACTAATTTACTAGTTCAGTATACAATATAAATGGAAGGAATTCTTAATATAAAATAGCTGTATCATGCATTTTATGAGTATTTGTATATATTTGATATTGATGATAACAGTGATGATCTCCTACCAGGTTTCTCCTGTCCCTACTCTGACCCCCAGTAATAAAGATCTGCCTTCCCCCTTTTAAAATTAGCTTTTTATTGAAAGTGTGAAATTGCTCTCTCTAATTTCCTTAATCGGAGAGTAGGATCTAGTATATTTTACTGTATATAGACAACTAAAATTTAAATGAACTATTCTGTATAGGAAATGGGATAGGATATAGGAAATGGGATAAGATTTCTAGAATACCTGTATTCATCAACTTGGTATGCTTATTCTTTGTGAAATTAATTGGAAATATCTTATTTTCTTTCCCTAGACCAGAGGAAGAGTCTTCTTCATCCTCCAGTGATGAAGATGAGGATGATAGGAAACAGATTGATGAGCTACTAGGAAAAGTTGTATGTGTAGATTACGTTAGTTTGGATAAAAAGAAAGCACTATATTTTCCTGCATTGGTGAGTAACTTTAGTATAAAAGAGCTTAATTTTCAACTATATAAGTTCATGAAAAAAAAGAATTGTCTTAGTGCTTTTCACAGGCACAAAATGGCAAATGATTTTAGCATCGTTCAGTACTGACAAAGATTATTTTCAAAATCATCTTTGAGTACACAGAACTCTTGAGGTCACTTAAGAAAGGCAAAATCATCATAACTTTAGCACGGGTGTCCAACCTATGGCCTGTGGGCTGCATGCGGCCCAGGATGACTATGAATGCAGCCCAACACAAAATTGTAAATTTATTTAAAACATTACGAGATTTTTGTTTGTTTGTTTGTTTTCATTAGTGTTTGTGTGTTTAATGTGTGGCCCAAGACAACTCTTCTTCCACTGTGGCCCAGAGATGCCAAAAGGTTGGACACCTCTGCTTTAGAGGCTAGGTATGTGAGAGTTAAATGAACTGCTCTCTGTGTTGGAAAATTTATAATGCAGACTTTGAAAACTCTACCATGCAAAAAGTTGCAAAAGAACAACAGAATCTTTCTTGCTACTGTTGTCTGCAGATGATGTCGATTTGTCTTTTTTTCAGTGAACATATTTTGTATTCGTTAAGTGCTCAGTTTAGTGTTTTGTGCAAAATAAGTGCTCAGTAAATTATGATTAAAACCAATGAGGGCAATTATTTGTTTTAACAAACATAAATACTTTATGATACCTGTGTACCTCTGCATGTTTCTATCTATCCATTCAACATTTATTGGATACCCATTATGTGCAGGATTGCACTAAGACTTTTACAAGGATTGCAAGGTAGGTGTAATTATATATCCTTATTTAGATAGAAATATGGAAAGGGAGTAGCAGAACAGTTAAGTAATTTGTCAAGCTTTGGTAATGGTAATCTGCTTAAATGTTTGTGTATGTGATCATTTCTTCTTTCCTAAAGCACTAAGATTCCTTATAAGAATTTCTTTTGCAAACATGTTTTAAAAAACAGTTTTGTGTGTTTTTTTAAAACAACAGGAATATTAAATTTTTCAGTTAATATTTTCAGTATCAATTAAAGATTCTCTCACCATAATTTCTAAACAGTTTCTTTGATAATGAGAAGAATATTTTTGGGTTTATGATATGGAAAGGTCAGTAATTTGCTTAACCACACATTTCATTAATGTTTTAAAAATAGGATTATTGATATATGTTATCCTCCCCCACAATTGAGATCTTTTGGATAGTTATGAATAATTTTGTCATCCAGAGTATGACATTGTGTTCTAAATCAAACAATCTTTTTTTTAAATTACTTTATTGTTCAATTACAGTTGTCTGCATTTTCTCCTAAATCAAATAATCTTGACATAACCACATAATTAGTATTTGCATTTGTGTTTTTAAAAATTAATTTTTATAAACGGAGCAAGTTTTACAAGTGTTTTGGTAACATCATCATTTTAGAAAACAGTTGCATACTCTTAGAAACTATATATAACCGAACACGTACCAAGCATTTACTCTGGTCAGGCACTGTGCTAAGCTTAACATAAGTGGTTGCATTTAGTCCTGATTGAGACTTAAAAATAAGTGGTATTTACCCCATTTTAAAGGAAGGACATCTTAGCTTCCGTAACTCCTACAGTCTTCCTTTTCAGTTTTCTTCACTGTGTTCTCTAACCAAGTTTTACATGTGTTCTTCAAGGTACAGAATATGTCCTGCTTAGGGTGATCTCATCCCCCTTTATAGCATTGATTGCAGGGATAACAAACTGAAATGCCTTAGGGACCAATAAAATAGTGTAAGTCAGTGAACGGGATAAAATAGGGATTGTGGCGTCTGTCAGAATGGAGTGAACCCACTAGTCAAACACCTCTGTGAGCACTGGACAGAACTATCGTATGTATAGTCATCAAAATCCTCAGCTCAGGAGCAAAAAACAAAGTGATAGATTTGGCTCACAGTTTTAGACCTAAGGTTTAGACTCCTGATATTGAGGCTGTTGACTCTTAAGTTTATATCTTAGAGGTCAGATCTTTATTCTGAGCTCTGTCCTGGGCATCTTTCCACTCAGTGTTTCCCCGTACATGTTGTTTAGCCACCGCCACATTTAATAAGCCTAAAAGTACATTTGTTCTTTCCTTCCCCATTTTCAAACTTGGTCCTTCTCCATTGTTTCCCTTCACAGTGACTGACACCATTTGCATGAGGCAGAAACCTAAGCATCCTCTTTTCTCTTGTCTTGTCACTTCCCTAATTATGTCTACTATTTCTCATTCCTTTAATTTGCCATTGCCACCACTTTACATTCAACTCACCATCTGTCACCTAGATGATTGTAGTAGCTTAGTCTTTCAACTTTTACCCTTCTCTAGTCCTTTTTTTTAAATGACAAAGTAATTTTTTTAAAAGGCAAATGTATGAGGACATTATCCTACTTCAGACTCTTCCCTTAAAGATTTTACATTTTGTTCCTAAGAATTAACGTAGCTCATAGACTGGAACATCTGAACTCTGCTTGTCTCTCTTCTTCAGCCCAGGCAGAAAGTCAGCCACACTGACATTTTGCTTCCTGGAGTGGGTTGCACTGCTTGCTGTCTCAGGGCCTTCTCATAACCCCTTCCCTCTGCTTGCAGTGCAGCCTGCAAAGCTGAGCTTAAATGCTGTCTCCTCAAGAAAGCAGTCCTGACTGTCGGAAAAGAACCTAACACAATAGCGATGAACTAATGTGCACTTGTTTAGTGCTTATCTGCGCACTAGAGTGCAAGCTCCGCGTGGGGAGGCACAGTGACCACCTGGCCTGTGTGTTCCTCAGCATCCAGCACAGCACCTTGTAGTAGTCAGTGTTTGTAGAATGACTGACACGAATGACTAAACCAGTATTAAGTATTTATTTCAGGACTTTTTTGAAATGACAGGAAAATTTTCCTAGATGCTAATACATGTAAAAGACTTTCACCAGTGAATTAGTTGAGAATGCCATCAATGTTTAAGAAATGCTTATTAACGCAGGACAATTACAATTATGAAAATTGTTAGCTAACTTTTTCAGAGACTGAAGTAGAACTAGCCTGTTTTGGGCTCCTCTGAGGCCTGTGGTGAGAGTGGATGCTGTTGTGTACCTACTAGTGTGTCATTTTTCAGAGCTAATGAGACAGGCTTTTAAACAACCAGTCATGCTTACTTAGCCCAGTTTTCATTTAAAAATGTACTATCTCATGAACTTGTTCTTGATATACCTAGAGGTCTGTCTTGGAGTTAAAATAATCAGAATTCATAGGCCTCTTGCATTGGCATTGCTTTGGGAATACACGCTATATCCTCACTATAAATAACAGCTGAGGTGATTTCAAATAAAATAAACTTCCAGTGTTAGTAATAAATCTTATACAGACTCTAGAAAGGTACCCACTTGGAAGTGTTTACTTTTTAGAGTGAGTAGTATATGAAGAAATTTAATAAGTGTTAAAATATATATTTAAATGTAAATAATAGTAGAACCTTATCTCTGGCATTTTTTTTGTAGGATGGAGACTGCTCTGATTAAGGTTCTAATATCTGGTCCCACTTGGGTTTCTGTCCTTCTCTCAGCCGTGAGGCAGACCCTCGGCTAAGGCCCTAGCTCTGCTTCTTTATCCATCCCCGTTCCACTTCATCACAGCTTTCCGTGTCTGGCTAGGATGTAGTCCACAGCTTTAGTCTAGTCGTAGCCACGCTTCTGCTCTCGGCACCACGCCTGTGCAGAAACAGTACAGGTGACCAGAGGCAGGAGGACATAGGATAAAAATTTAAAGTTAACTTCTGTGTGTTCTCACATGTGTGTACCTGTTTGCTCTAAAACGAAATTTATTTTTTTGAACTAAACAAACTATTTCATAAAAGGATTTAAATAATTGGTACTTATGTAATTCTCTACGAATGTGCTTTTAGTTATAATAGTTTCATACTTTTTTAAAAGGTGGTTTGTCCTGACTGTAGTGATGAAATTGCTGTGAAAAAAGATAATATTCTCGTTCGATCTTTCAAAGATGGCAAATTGTAAGTATAATTCATTTGGTATGAAAAATACGCTGTTTTTCCAAATTAGGGTGGTAAATGATAAATTTATTTCCAGTGACATTATTTTACTTTTCATCTTTCAGAATGTTTCAGCGTATGAGCATTTTCATGTTATTATTGTGTGTAGTTGTATGTATAGTATGTCTTTCCTCGTTCATTTTGGTCTGTGCTAAACTACTGTTTGCACTAATTTGTGAATTTTGCCTGGTGATTTGTTGAGGAAAATTTGATATAGCTATCATATCTAACACTTGATTGATATATTAATTGATATATTTATTATTCTTGGATGTCTTATTAGGGATCTTTAATATTTTTCATTATGTGTAAATGGTTGTATTGATAACCTGTTGTGTAACATTTGACTTCTGCAGTAGTCCGAGGATTGAAATGGGTGCTGTACTTGTATGTTAAGTGTTAAGAAAGTGATTTGTCATGTAGAGCTTTCTTAGAACTGAGTTACAAATTTCTGTGGGTTTTTTTTTTTCCTTTAAGAATTATGACCAGAAAAACCATATATTTTATACTCAGACTTACAGGGTGATTATATAGGGTCCAACTCAAGTAATGCCCCTTTTTTATTATAAAATCTTTTATCACAAAATCATAAGCATCTAATTCTATAATGTAACAATATCACACCATATGACATTTTAGGTGAAATGTTTCAAATTAAAATCATAAATTATTACACCCATATTATTACCCTGCCAACCACATTTAAGCAGGCCTTACTTACTTCTGCCGGACCCTGTATTTTAGAAGGATGATGATTTTTTAAGATCAAGTTCTAAAAGTGATTTTTAAAAACATTCTATGAAAATCATGTTAACAAAATTGATATAGTCAGAAATTTGAATCTGGAAATTGAATACTGGTTTGATGATAATTAAGAAATTATTAACTTTAAAATGTGATAATGGTATGATTCTATTTTTGAAAAGAATTTTAAAGCTCCATAATGAAACATCATGAATTAAATTATATAACATCTGAGATTTGCTTCAGAATAATCCCGTTGCGGTGGGAGGGAGTAGATAGGGGTGTAGATGAAGCAGTGATAATGAGTTCATGATTATTGTACTGGGTAATGGATATGTGAGGGTTCATTGCACTGTTCAATCTACTTTTATGTATATTTGAAATTTTTTAAATAAAAAGTTATATAGGCAAGTTGAAAAATGTTTTTGGAATAGTTTTCAGGCTTTTGTGGCTTGAATGACACAAGCCAAATGCAGGAAAGCTCAACAATGATTTATTAGTGTAAAATAGGAAATATACATGATATGTGATAGGACCTCTTACAGTTATTTGCATCTGTATAGTTGAGGAGTTCCACAAAGTATTTTAAATTGTATGTTAGAAGTTTGCTTGTGAATCTAAAATACAGTTTAACAAATTGTTAAAGGAACATTTACATAATAAACTAGTACATTTTCTCCCAATATTAAAGTTAGTAATTTCTTATGATTGTCCCAAGATAACGGCATATTCTTACTGTTTGACTTCTTATTTACTGGGTTCATGCATTCTGCTCTCCAAACATTTCATTGATATTTTTAGTATTTCGGTATTTTTAGTATTCCTTTTAGCCAGGAACCCTCCATATTTGAGAATACCTGTTGTTTATAAAACACTTCTTAAAGTTGGGGTCCTTTTGTAGATGGTGATTACATACATTAACACCCCGTCTGACATTTTATTTGGAATTTGCAACCATGTGTGCAGTCTCTTCCACTGTAAATGTCAGTATACACATATTTTCGGTAGCTTTCTGTGGTGTGTAATTAGGCTTTTCATTAACGTCTGTTGTATTTTTGTGTTTTTGTCTTTAAAATTAAAAAATAATACAGTACTTCAGTACCAAGAAAAGATGTCCACGAAATTACTAGTGACACTGCACTAAAGCCTGATGCTGTATTAAAACAAGGTAAGGGCAATTTTGGAATAAGTGACAGTTAATTTAAACACTGATAAAGTGTTTTTGAAGATTAAATTTCCCTTTGCTCTTTAAAGAATATTTTTTCAAAGTAGTCTTTAATATTATACTGGTTCTCTGTGACTTTGACTTTTGTAAACCCATATGTCTTTTGTTGGTGGTGCTTTTGTTTTTTCTTTTTAAATAAAGCACACAGGGTAGGTAGAATTAAAGCAATACCTGTAGCTCTTTATTTTTTTTTCAAAGATTCTTTTTTATTTATTTTTAGAGGAATGGGAAGGGAGGGAGCAAGAAAGGGAGAAAAACATCAATGTGTGAGTGATACATCAACCAGTTGCCTCTCGCATGTTCCCAGCTGGGGACCTGGCCTTCAGCCTAGGCATGTGCCCTGAGTGGGAATTGAACTGTTGACCCTTTGGTATGCAGCCTGACGCTCAGTCCACTGAGCCACACCAGCCAGGGCCCATGTGTCTTTTGTTATCATAGGTTTCCCGTTTCTTTTTCTAGCTTACTATTATTTAAAAGTGTGAAAGAACTATATCAGCAGATGTTATTATATATAGTCTGGCTTTTGCCTTTAAATAAAATGTTAGTTCCTAAGGATGGTATAAACAGGAATCAAAGTAATTTTGATTTGGCATTTCTTACAATGTAACAATTATTTTGTTATGTTGTCATGATATGTCATGTTATGTTACACTACATTATAGTAGATGGTGTAATTGCATTTCTTACTAGATTTTCACCATCTTAAATGGCTGTGCATTTTCACTTTGTGTATATTCATCAAATCCAATAATATGCTGTGTAGACTGGTTAAAAATCATAAAGAATTCATGATTTAGCCCTTGCCAGTGTAGCTCAGTTGGTTGGGCATCATCCTGCAAACTGAAAGGTCACAAATTTGTGGGTTTCGTCACCAGTCGGGTGTGTGCAAGAGGGAACTGGTTAATGTTTCTCTCTCTCCCTTTCTCCTTCCCTTCCCTGCTCTCTAGAATCAATAAAAGAAAAAAAAAGGAATTTATGATTTAGAATTTATTTTCATGTATTATAAAATGAGAATAACTGTATCTAATTAAAATTGATGCTAATTGTTAATATAATTCAGGTTTAACTAGAGATGTAGAGAGCATATTTATAGTATATTTTCAGGTATTGTGTGTTCATTACAATGGCTCTGCCTGATATGTAATACTGTTTAATTGTCAGTTTGTTGGATAAACCATTAAAGATTTACCCATCTTAGTTCTGGCTGGGTAGCTCAGTTGGGTTGGAGCATCATCCTGGCACCAAAAGGTTGAGGGTTCAGTCCCCAGTCGGAGTGTGTACAGGAGGCAACCAATATATTTCTCTCTCTCTCTCTCTCTCTCTCTCTCTCTCTCTCTCCCTCTCCCCCTCTCTCCCCTCTCCCTCCTTCTCTTTTCTCTCAAAAATCAGTAAACATATTTTTTGGTGTGAATTATTTAAAAAATTAAAGAACAAAAAGATTTACCTATCTTAAAGTTGTTTTTAGTGCTTAATTTTTGTTTAAAAGAAGAAAACTACTGTTTTCTCTTGTATCTAGGTCACCTTCCAGTGGTAGCAATTTTGCCATCTATAAAAATGGCGGCCTGATGCGTAAGATTGTTAGGACTAAAGGAGCCGCTACGTGGAAGAGCAGTTAGCTCAGTGTCTGCCACACAGCAGACACTTCCTAACTGTCAGCAGTGTTCGCACAATAGTTATCTCTTTGTAGACAAGACAGTTGTCCCATTTCTCCAGTTCACGTAGTTTATGATCACTTTCCAGCCTTTGATCAGGCCCTTGAATTTCACAAAAGTAGAACTATTCCTGCTAACTGGAAGACTGAATTGAAAGAAGATAGCTCTAGCAGTGAAGCAGAGGAAGAAGAGGAGGAGGAAGATGATGAAAAAGAAAAGGAGGATAACAGCAGTGAGGAGGAGGTAAGTAAACACAGTTGATGCCTTTTACATTAAAAATTATAGTCGGGATGTGGGGGAGAGGTAAGAAATTACAGTTGGGTTTCCTTTGTGAGTTAGGGTTTGGCATAAAGTCATTAGTCACTTAAATAGTTTTAGTGTTAGAATTATTTCATAATAAAATCATATATGTGATACTCATCATAATCAAGTAGTTTGCTTGCTTACCTTAAAATAGAAATACGGTTTTATGAAATTAAAAATAAGTATAGTTATCCCAGTAACTTCAGAAACATTTCTTAATTTTGCTGTGCTTTTGGCTTATTAGATGATTAAGGAAATAGCCATGTAATATAGCAGAATTTTCACAAGCTTTTCACCGTTGTGTAAACAGCTGTCACTTTATATGTTTACACTACATCTGCATATTTTATGGAAATACCCAGAAAAGCGTGAAATATATATTTCATCTTGCATTAAAAAATAATCAGCAAAAATGTAAAGATTAATGAGAATCTTAAGTGATTTTATCTAATATAAATGGGCGGGTAGTTCTGATTAGTTCATGAATAAGACATCTGAATTTATATGGATCAAGGAGCTGAAATTTTATATTTTTGTTGTAGCTGGTACTTTAGGTTTAGAGTAACAAGTACAAGAAAAAGATGTTCATGATATTGCTAAGTGACGTCACACCACTGTACTCTTGAGTGGTTTGTTGAACGACTTCATTAAAGTTTTGGGTGAGAGGTACAGATAGTGAAGTCACCTCTATATTTGATCATGAAGTGAATTGTACTTAATGATTTCAGTAAATTAAACTAAATTCAATATGTAATATTTTAGGTAAGTTGTGGAATTAACTGTAGTAACTGTAGTAAGCAACTATTAATGACACAGGGCTGTTTTAGAGTTTGTTTTATGATATGATGGTCTGTAATGACAATGTGCAGTGAAACAGTTTCCCTGGCTCTAGTTCTGTCCCATACAGCTATTTAAAAATCCCTTGCTTAAAACCTTTCAGGTGGCTTCTTATTCTAAACGTAAAGCTTCACTTACGAGATCTCCTTTATAATCCAACCCCTGCCTTCTTTCCTTCTTTTTCTTTTTTATTACTTCTTTTGGTGTGCCTCCCCAGTTGGAACTTCATGCTGCAGCAGTATCAAATTACACGCCTGCTTCTACTCACTTTTGTACACGCAAGGCCTCTACCCACAGTGCCCTCCTCCTCCTTCCGCCAGCCAGCCTGGCACACTCCTGTTCGTTTTCAAGCTTGACTTAGATGTCGCCGTTCTAAAGGGAAACCTCATTTGCTAGTCTAAACTTACACATATTTTGTCATTTGTGTGTGTGCATACACACACACACACATAAGTACATTGATTTATGTCTGCTTCTTAACTCCCCTACTAATCTATAAGCTCCTCAAGGGTGGGGACCTTGTTTTACTGGGGCCACATTCATAGTGTCTGACATAGTATTTAATATATAACAGATGATCCATAAATATTAATTACCAAACTTTTGGTGCTTAGATTTGTGTTTCACAACTGTTTTTGCAAGAGCAAATCTAGTTTCCAGTTTAAAGATTTTCTCATGTTATATACCAAGTGGGCTTAAAATTTTTGCAACGAGAATAAATTTGGCAGTTTATGAAAATCAAATATTATGCCATGGGGACATTTAAGGTAATATCTAAAAAACAGATTTCCTTAGACTTATATCAGACTACCTTACCAAAATACAACATATGTGGACCATGTTTAAATTGAGAAATACAGATTTCTCATAAGCAAGTTAATAATTTTAATTCATTCTTCTCTGCCCAACTAGCAAAGCTAATAGTTTCTCCACTTGGGTTTTTGTTTTTTAACTGGCCTTCCTCTGATGTGCTAGCTTTTCACATAAAGGGGTGAATTTCATTCAAACAGTGGCAGTAGACACGTGATTTTTAAAAATTAAAATGATTTAGACTACCGATAGAAAAGTATGCTCTAAACTTTTAGTAGTTGATAGACATTTGCCTCAGCCAGAGTAACTGTACAGCCTCGGTATATATTTCAGACCACTTTCTCTGCAGTTGCTCCAAATCAGTGCTCATTTTTCTTTCGTTTGATTCAGCACCTGACGTAGTGCCTCCATCTACTGGTGCTCATTAAATGTTTGTTGAATGGATAATAGTCACTGAATCAATGAGTTCCTCAGTCTCACCTACTACCCTGCTCCTTGCAGGTTGCTTCAGGACCAGCTCCCTACTGCCACAGCCCTTGGCCACAGCAGCAAGAAGCTAGTCCTTCCCTTGTAATTGATAAATCGGGGAACTATTTTATTACTTGAAGATTTCCCTAAGTCTGAATCTTCAGGTATTGTAGATCAAGTTCGTTCCCCACTTCACTGATTTTATAAGCTTGAAGTACTGCACAGTGGGGCTGTGTGTAATGAGGATACTTGTAGTTACAGCTCCTGGGACCCACCCTTGTATAGTTCCATGAGGAGCAGTAATTGAGTCAGTTTTGACGTTAAGTTTAAACCTTTACCCCAATTTAATAGATGAGAGTAGGTCTTCTTGAGTCTGTGACTGTGACTTAAATAATTAATCTCTTATGTGGTAAAAAGTTGATGGACCATCTTTGTAGTCTCATTTCTAAAATGAGAATTTACATTTGGGATGGTCACTATGGAGGTACTTTTTAGGACATACTCCTCTAAAGCATAAAATGCCTACACTTTTCTGGGTTTGAACAGCTTAGTACCAAGAAATAATTTTTATTTGGTAAAAGCCTTTGAAATAGTTTAGCGAGTATTATTAGTCTTTGCTCTTGGTAGGAAATCTGCTTGTATTATTAAATGCTTAACTAAGGAAAATATTCTATTCTTCTGACTAAAATTAGGAAGAAATAGAACCATTTCCAGAAGAAAGGGAAAACTTTCTTCAGCAGTTGTACAAATTCATGGAGGATAGAGGTGAGTGTTTTTTCTTTTTTGTCGTCGTTATAGGTATCAGCTAACACTTGGAAAATAATACTTCTGTTCATCAAGCTTCATGTCACTGGTAATGGCTATTTTTTTGATTGCCAGTAGCATAGTGTCTGTCACATGGAAAATGGAATGAGGAATTTGTATTTTGATAAATATCATGGCCATGGACCATAAATGTCTGTGTTTTGTCCTTTTTTCACACCGATCAGTAGGATCCCAATGAACTCTTATCCTAGGGACCAGCAGCAGAGTCGGAATCATAGTAGCACCGTTGTATTTGCACCTGCATAGATGCCACTAATCAAAGGCCTCCTTCTCCAAAATCACTGTTTGATATACTTGGGCGGGGGCTGTGTGGTATGTGGCTACACTCTAAGATGGACCGCAAGTCTTTTTATAAGAATTAACCCATGCGTAGAAAGCCAGAAATAGAGAAATGTGGCAGCGTCTCAAGGTGACCCTTGGCTTAGCTTATTGAATTTGCCTAATGTTGAAATGTGAAAGGGTTTGGGGGTAAGAGGAATGGGTAAATAACCTGTAGTGGTGACCTAGTCCTCTAGTAACTGTTCTTCAATGCTGTTCAGAGTGTAGTTTCTCTTTCCTGGGAAGATGCTAGCAAGGGAATGGAGTCGGGAGAGGCAGAAAGCTTTCTAGCTTGAGCAGAAGGAAAAAAATGAATGAATAATATTTGGTAATTGATTTTTAAATCCTTGTTTGCATTGCTGATGAGTAGAAACTGCTTTTGTCTTTTGCTCTCATATGTGATAGTGGCTACTACAGTGTAGTTATATTTTATTTAATATACATTGCCCTTGATTCCTGTGTTATTTCTTTGTATGAATGGAGGCTTGGCCTAAGAAGGTAGGCTATTTCTTAGGCTTTTGTATTAGACAATTAAAAAGTAAAGAAAATGAATAAAATCTAATGTTAGAATGGTGATAAAGTAAGATTATGCCATCATACATTTTTTAGGAAGGTCCACAGGTTGTATATCTCTGTCCTTCCTGATATTTCCTCTACCCCTTTCTAATGTTTGCTGGTTGTAGTGTCCTTGCCTTACATTTTTCCTTGTCAGAATAAACTATAGCTTTACTCTAGAAGCTTTAAAGTGGTAGCGATTTAGTAAAATGCAAAGAAAGTATCACAAAAATAATCTCATTGTGGAGCAGTTGCCCTTCACTCATTTCAGTACTTTCTTCAGTTCTACCAGACCTTGTTTCCCTGATTTTTAAAAATTTTGTTTTGTTGGTATTTATTTTGCTTCTTTTGGTAGTGATTCTTTAACTCGTTAGGGGGATGAAAGTGGAGTGAAATCAAGTAAGGTTGTGAAAGTTTGGTATGAGGAAAAAAATTTAAATGAAACTGGCTTAAGTAGTAGAGATGTTTTTGATTAACAAGGGATTTTTTTTCCTTATATCTATATGGTGGGGCAAAGTAGATTTATTGTGAGTACGCAAGGCCCAGTTTATTCTTGTGTTAGTATTTATTGTTTTATTTTCCGTGCGAACAACTGTGGCCCTACTTTTGCCCACCCTGAGTGCATGTGTGTGTGTATGCACATGCTTTCAGCTCTGTTGGTGGTGATATGTAAGTCTTGAAATTTGAAATAAAAAATTTAGTATATTTTTTAATCTTTTCCAGTAGTATTTTAGTTTTTAAATTTTAGGTTTTGATTGAGGGGGTGGGGGGGAAGAGAGACATTAATTTGTTGTTGTTCCACTTATTCATATATTCACTGGTTGATCTTATATTGGCCCTGACCAGGATCAAACCCGCAACCTTGGTTTATCGGGTCGTTGCTCTAACCAACTGGGCTGCCCGACCAGGGCTATAGCATGGTTTTAATATATTTTGTTTCCTTAACAGGCACACCTATTAACAAACGACCTGTACTTGGATATCGAAATTTGAATCTTTTTAAGTTATTCAGACTTGTACACAAACTTGGAGGATTTGATAATGTAAGTATTACAATAGGAAGTGAAACATGTTTTTTTATCATGTTTTTTGATGTAAAATTTTCTATTCCAGTTAATAAAAATGGAAAGTACAAGTTAGAAACACAGCTAGCCTCCTCAGACCGAATTTAAATTTAATTAAAGATTTTTTAAAATGAGCTTTCTGACTTACTGATAAGTTTGTCAAACTTTCATAAACTGCCTGTGTATGTCTGAGTCACAGCATAACCAATTCTGAGTCACAGAATTGGTGGCAATTCTTGCTTTTTATGTCTTCTACTAAACTGTCAAGTCCTGAGGGACAGGGGTCTGTGTTAGTACTCTTTATATCTCTTTCATTGTGCCTTCTGTATATATATAAACATATGTATTTATACATATAAATATATAAACATATATGTATTTATATATACACACATATAAGCATATATCCATACATCTTTATATGGATATATAAATGCTTCATATTTATGTATCCATATATGTATATATAAAAATATGCAGAAAATCTTGTTTTGAACTGAAGAAATTATCGTGGGGCTCATCTGATTAAGACTATTCTGTGAAACAAATCTCTATAGAATAAAATGCCTTAGTAAAATCCATAGAATTCTTTGACTTACTAGCTTTTAAGTTTTATGGGATATGATATGTCATTTTAAAATTTTTATCTGTTTCTTCATTATAAATTTTGTTTTTTTTAAAGATTTTATTTATTTTTAGAGAGAGGGGAAGGGAGGGAGACAGAGAGGGAGAGAAACAGCAATGTATGGTTGCCTCTCACATGGCCCTCACGGGGACCTGGCCTGCAACCCAGGCATGTGCCCTGACTGGGAATCGAACCGGGACCGTCTGGTTCCCAGCCCGTGCTCAATCCACTGAGCTACACCAGCCAGGGCTCTTCATTATAAATTTTGATTTAGGAACCTGGATGTTTTCTTATTTACTCTAATAGAGTTTATTTAAAAGTCAAATGGTCTAATACTTCAACGTTTGTAACTCTCTTGAGATTTGTAAGACTACTGGAACTTTAAAATATTATTGTCAACCAATTTTTGATTTAGAATTCATCGAGATTGATGTTTTTCATCCCTTTTGAGACTAGAACCAATAAATATAAACATTTATTTATATATACTATAGTTATCAGAATCCTATTATGTTCCTACCTTTAATTTGGGAGTTTTCATTTCACTTTGTCCATTAGATTGAAAGTGGAGCTGTTTGGAAGCAAGTCTACCAAGATCTTGGAATCCCTGTCTTAAATTCAGCTGCAGGATACAATGTTAAATGTGCTTATAAAAAGTAAGTCAGTACTTGATATAGCTGTATTCAGTTTTTGTGTCTAGAAGGCACAAAGGAATTTATTATAGAGCTGAAGCTAATTCTTCTAAGAAGAAATCAGAACTTTTTGCTATCGTAAGCATTTCCTAGAGTGTATTCTATGAATTCTAGATCTGTGAGACAGTCTGTGAAGAAAGTTTTTGTGGCCAAGTATATTTGGAAAGTACTTTGTAGAGGTTAAGTGCCAAAATTTTAAAATTCAAGTGAACCTAAGTTTGAATCCTGGTTCTGCCAGTTATCAGCTGTTGGTGCCCTTGGACCATTTATTTGTTCTCCAAGCCTCAGTTTCCCCATTTGTACAATGGGATAATACTCTTTGTTTCATGGGATTACTCTGATGATATTGCACATGTACTGTGAGACCAATGCCTGGCATACAGGAAAGTGCTCAGCAAACAGAGAGATGCTATTACTAATCCTTCTAATAGCTACTGCTGTTACAATTACTGTATTTAAAATTTATGACTTTCTTTTCACTTTTAGCATAGTTTTTTTTTTTTTTAATTGTATTTATTTATTTCTAGAGAGAGGAGAAGGAAGGGAGAAAGAGGGGGAGAGAAACCTCTCGTACATTGCCTCTCGTACGTGCCCAACCAGGGACCAAACCTGCAACCCAGGCATGTTGCCCTGACAGGGACTCGGATTTGCAACTTTTCACTTTGTGGGGCAACACCCAACCAACTGAGCCACACTGACCAGGGCATAGTTTTTTGTTTTTGTTTTTGCTTTGTTTGTTTTATGAATTTTTTCTTTGAAAAATGTTTCTGTTTGGGTTTAAAAGATTGGGAAGAACTGAACTAGGATAAATTAGAATATCGATAAGGCTTAATAGCTGAAAACTTAAAAGAAGTAGACACATTTTTAAAAACACAACTCTACAGTAATCTTTTGAAATGTTTTTCCAAGTATAATTTCTCTTGTTTCTAGATACTTATATGGTTTTGAGGAGTACTGTAGGTCAGCCAATATTGAATTTCAGATGGCACTGCCAGAGAAAGTTGTTAATAAGCCATGTAAGGAGTGTGAAAATGTAAAAGAAATAAAAGTTAAGGAAGAAAATGAACCAGAGATCAAAGAAATAAAGATTGAAGAGGAGGAGAAGATAATACTAAAAGAAGAGAAGTCTCCTGAAGATGATGTTGAAAGAAAGGAAAATATTAAACCCTCTCTGGTAAATCAGATATTATCCTTTGCTGCCTTTGGTACATTTTTTACATCCTCTGTAAAGTTTCTGTAGTTAATTTATTTAATAATTTTATATTTTACTGTTTGTACATTTTCTTCAGTTAGTGTTATTTCTGTGATTAAAATAGCTGCTTGCTATTTTTGCCTGGTGTTTTAGTAATGGCAGGAGTTTCTTAAAATAGCTAATAATTTTCTCAGTATTAGTATTGGTTGGTACTTCCTTTTGCTAACAAATAGGTCGTGGAATTAGGTTGACAGTATTTACTTTTGTTGGTTTAGTTGCTCTGATCTTTTTCTAGGGAAGTAAAAAGAGTTTATTAGACTCTATACCTACACAAACTGATCAGGAAAAAGAAGTTAATATGAGAAAAGCAGGAGAAAATGAAAATCTGGACAATAAAGATGATGAGATAACTGGGGTAGATGAACCCCTCAGCATAAAGGTAGAAGCTGAAGAAGAAAAAGCAAAATCTGGGTAAGAAATTTGTTTTTGGTTAAGATGCATTTGGCTGAATGAATTCTTATAATTTGCTCTTTGTGTGTGTGTGTGTGTATGTATAATTCTGATTTTGATTAACAATATAGAATAATTGACTGATTTGCATTTATTACATTAATGGCATTTTCCTCCTTCAGAGACCCTACTAATGTAAATGTGTAGCAAAAGATCTAATTTTGATTCTTTCTTCTTGCTCTCATCATGGAAATTTACAAAATTTTGAGGTAGAGAAAAGTACTTCTTACTGTGTTAAGCTCTGCTAAATAACCAGGTAATACAAATTTGGGGAGATGGCTTTATCCAATGTTTTATAGATGATATGTTGATTATAGATTTTGACAGTTGTGTTCATTTCTTAAGCAAAAAGTAAGAATGGAAAAGTGCTAATAATTAATTTTTAAAAGGCCAAAATGCTTATGCTGTGTTTTATATGAGAGTAGCATTTACTTGTTTTGGTCAGTTTGGAATGAAGGATTATTTAACAGTATAATTTATGCACTGCCAGTGGACCCCTGGATTTTGTAGGTGATCTTTGATGTCTAATCTTACTTCTAAGGTTTAAAAAACCTAAACATCCCTCATTGTTAGTGGTCCATTTAAGTAAGTACAGCCAAACTTTTTTTGTCATTTTAGTATTTTTCTGAAATTTGGCCAAAACATGAATCCGAGGAGGAGGAGGAGGAGAGGAACGTGCTTAGACGAATGTAGTAAAAGGGGTTTGTTCATCTTCGTTACATATCTGTGTGCACAAATGTGTATTTTAAGTATTCCATACTGCTATTGGAAATTT
The DNA here is from genome assembly GCA_004026765.1 of Micronycteris hirsuta. Taxonomy (NCBI): domain Eukaryota; kingdom Metazoa; phylum Chordata; class Mammalia; order Chiroptera; family Phyllostomidae; genus Micronycteris; species Micronycteris hirsuta. The sequence goes on along the minus strand of PVJI01006900.1, from coordinate 18,336 downwards.
TTTTGACTATTAAGAAACTTAGTAAGTATTCAGCCTTTTGCCTAAAATCTGTTGACATTTTTAGCATTCTGAAATTTTGACCTCAGTATACAGATAAACTTGGAAGGAAAAAAAAAGTGGTTTTAGATGAATATAGTGTAAGTGTTTGCTTATTATACTTGGTTACAGTTCTCTGTGTTTAAATGTTTATTTGAAGTACTCCATGCTGCTACTGGAGACTATTTCATCTATTAAGGACTTTGTAAGGATTCACCCTTTTGCGTAAAAATTTGACTTTTAAATCTGCAGATATTTTTGTAGCATCTACTGTGTGGAAGGCACTCTGAGAAGCCTATATTTTTTCTTTGTTACTAAAAATTATCTTAATTTTTCAAATTAGCATTTTAAAAATCTTATTTTATTATACATGTATTTTGTAGGTTTTTAGTAATTCATTTAATTTTCACCTATATGGCCTTTTTTGTTACTACAAGTATCTATATATGTCATACCACAAACTGAAATTATCCTGGTGTGACTACTCTAATTTGATAGATGTTCTTTAGAAGCAGTCCTTACTGCTTCTGACCATTGGCAGGGTCTGAGACTTCAAGCTTGTGTGTTAAAATATCTAAAAGTGATTGTGTGTTAAAATATCTAAAAGTGATTTCTGAATTTTATTAGAACAGTGCAGTAGAAAAATTTACAATTATAAAGAATTAACATTTGAGTGTTTTTCTAGTATGTCAACTTCAAGTAATTTGCTACTACCAAGAACTTTCAATAACTTGCCTCCCTATTACAGGAATGGGGGATTAAATAAGGTAATTGATCTAAAATGCCTGGCTCAGTGTCTGGCCCGTAGTAGGTATTAATCACTTGTAGCTTTTTTCTTTAATTTGTTTCATTGTAAGGCGTGTGACATCAAACTGGGAAGATTTGACATTTCTTTGTAAATTCAAAAGAAAAACTCTTGCTGGTACATTTGGTTTCCCAAAATGTAGTAGTCTAAAAGATAAAACATGTGTGCGCGCGCCTGTGTGTAATGCATTCACCAACCTAATCTCTGTAACCTGTGTGCTGGTTCATTCTGTACTTTCAGAGGCAGTCTTTCTTGGCATTCTGTGTTCTGGATGTTTTAGTGCATTTACCTCCGATTTTGCCACTTGAGTTCTTAGAGAGTAGAATTTTCTATGGCTGACTGATTCAAGCCAGTAATTGTGTTGTTGGCTTCTTTATACTTCAGTGTATTATTTACATGGCTTTTATATGGTTTGTCTGAGGTTGATGGTAAATGTGAAATTTTTATTTTTAATTTTTTCTTTGCTTTGATTTATTAATCCAGAGTATTAGGTTTTTATTCCAGATTAAATAAAGGTTGCTCTGGCTGCCACTTAAAGTAGGGTTGACCTCGTAATTCTTGTTATTTACCAGTCGTGCTCAGTGCATTATATAATGTAAGGTACAGTTTAGAGTTTTTTTCAGTTTTAAAAAATCTTAGACTCTTTATCCTGTATCTCTCTTATATGATGATTCTGAGGTGCATAATAAATCTCTTTGGTGCATAGTAAATCTCTTGTTATGGTAACTACAATACATTTCCTTTTCTTCCTGATACTTTAACTGCTTTAATTTTATATGTGTATATTATATATATTATACATATAAAACATTTATTTAAATTTGGTCACTGCAATTTTATTATTTAGTGGAGGGCCTCATTTATCACTGCTCAGAAAAACAAAACAGAAACCCACATTTTCTGGTGGTTACATTTGGAAAATATCTTGATTTTTCATGTGGACTACAATGTGCATGGGAAAATTCACTCTCATTTCTCCATATTAGATCTAGCCTTCCTTTGTAAAGCTTACCCATTTTTGGTGCTCTTCTGTGAGATAATTTATAAGAAAGAAACTATGGAGAGGATATGGGAGGATAAATGGTATTGGAAAAAATACAATAAAAATAAAAAGAAAGATAAATTTGTTAATAGCTTATTATCCACAACACCTTTTCTGATAATTTCTTAGGTATTTTAGCCATACTAATAATTCTTTTGTTATAGAGATGTTAATGTATTTCCAATAATAGAGTTCATGGTTTGTTTGTTTTTTAAGATTATAGTTGGTTTCATTTAGATTTTAATTTTTAACTGCCTATTTATTTGACTGTAGGTGAGCCTTTTTTTCTTTTCTTCTTTTTTAAATCCTCATCTGAGGACGTGCTTATTGTTTTTAGAGAAAGGGGAAGGAAGGGAGAGAAACATCAGTGTGAGAGAAAACATCAAACGGTTTCCTCTTGTATATACCTCCAACCAGGGACTGAACCTGCATCCAGGCATGTGCCCTGACTGGGAATCAAACCCGCGACCTTTCGGTTTATGGGATGACACTCGAACCAAGTGAACCGTACTGGCTAGGGCTGACTCTGGATGAGTCTTTAAAATAGGAATAATTCCTGAGAATCTTTGTAGATTTGGTGATGTATTTCAGAGAAAAGTGATACTTTTGGTACTTTATGAACTTAGACTTGATATCACAAGTCTTTTATGTTTTTCTTCATCCCTTCCTATATTAGAAGGAAAGAAGTAGGAAAATAAAGCATTATAGTGCTGCTTGTATCACAATGTATAGATTATTTTTGTTGCCTATATAACTGCATAATTAAAAAGGGTAAAATATGTTATTGCTAAAAACATTGTATATAAGACTGTAAAATTGAAATTATCAGTGGAGGTAGGCTTTTTGTATAAATATTATTTCTATTAACTTTAAAGCTTAATTACTTAGCTGTCTTGTGATTCCGTTTTATGATGTTTATTCATTTGTCAGCTGTAAAGTGATAGATTCTTTTTGAGACATAACTATTGTAATAAGTACAACAACAGAGCAGATAAAAACTTAACTAAATATAGTTGAGTTTTGTACTAAAGCTTGGTTTTTAAATCTAGTGCTTAGAAAGATTTATGATTTGTGGCCCATATAAAATGGTTATGAATACTCAATTTTAGAAAGAACACGATATTGAGAAGATCGAAATGTTTGCAGTGTTGCTTCTGAATGGTTTAACTCTTAGTTTCATTCAGAGCTTTAAAGTTGAGAGAATCAGTAGAAAAGAATTTCAGTGAATATGTGGTAAAGAGAGCAGAAATTATGGTGAAGTTTAGAAGAATAGAAAGAAAAACGTTGTGAAGTTGGTAAACTATGTTTGTGAAAGGTAAAATATTTTAGTGTATAACATTTGAAAATTTGGAGCACCTTTAAAGTTATTTAAGACTAGCCATTGGTTAGAAAAAATCTTTGTTTTAAACATCCTGAGGCTGGAAATATTTGAATGAAAAATAATTTTAGTCAGAAAATGTCTATGAGGTGTAATAATTTTTGTTTTTTGTCAACTGAAGTGTAAAACACTTTAATAATAAAACATGAGAAAATCGTTACAATCGACTGAGCTAGTTTCTTGCTGTTCAGCATAATTGCTGTTCTTCTGACTGTTGGAAATTTTCTTTTAATGCACTTAACTTTTCAATGTATCTCTTCTCTAACCATGGTCATCTTAATACAGTTTTAGTTTTTAATATAAATTGAAAATCAGAGAATTTCATACACATGGAACCTGCTGTGCCCGGAACAATCACAGCCACAATTTTTATCAATTTATGTGGTTTGGAACTGAAAAGCTTATGAAGTGTCTTTTATTAACTGCAATTTTTTAAACCTTTCAAGAGATGAAACGAATAAAGAGGAAGATGAAGATGATGAAGAAGCAGAAGAGGAGGAGGAGGAGGAGGAGGAAGAAGAGGAAGATGATGATGACAACAATGAGGAAGAGGAGTTTGAATGCTATCCACCAGGCATGAAAGTCCAAGTGCGGTATGGACGAGGGAAAAATCAAAAAACCTATGAAGCTAGTATTAAAGATTCTGATGTCGAAGGTGGAGAGGTCCTTTACTTGGTGCATTACTGCGGATGGAATGTGAGGTAACTTGAGTTTTAGTTAGTGATTACTACCTAAAAACACTCATAAAATAATTTCCTATTTTAAAATTTAATTAAATTACAGTTATTAGTATTTCAATTGAGATCATAGCTTCATATAAAAAATAGTTTTTAGCATGTAAATGCCATGCTTAGTGACTTCCTACCTACTCTTTTCAGTACTCAGAAGATATCCTTAGTGTCTAGAAAACCAGATCCACACAGTTGGTTTTTACATTACTTATGTAGATTAATTAAAGCAGCATTTGGTGAAAATGATAGGAAAATCTCTTAAAAATGTGAAAGAGTTTTAAGCTTCTTGATGTCTATAAGCCAATTATCAGACTTCTTGCTCTTGTGTGTTTTCAACTACCTTGCCATAGTAACCTCTTTGTAATCTTCTTAAGCCATCATATTTCTTTCCTTCAGTAGGCAGGGATTTTAAAGTGAGGTTTCTTAGGAAGCTTTAGCAATTTCAAGAAGGCTTTATCTCCTCTTTAACATTGCTTGCATTACAGCATTTTTCAGAAGCCTCAGAAATTTATTTTGATGTTTGAAACAATGTGGATGTAATGTAAGCAGGTCTGCTTAACTGATATAGAGTGTACTTTCTCACTTCTAACCTAGGGAAGTGAAGGGCAAGATGTGGTTTTAGGTTGTGTTCAGTGACTAAAGGTTTTTTCTTACGCAAGTTTCCTTTGGTTTATCCAAAGACATTTTGTATTTTAATTTTATCCAAAGTTTATAAGTTAATTTGGCATCTCATCATTTAGGTATCTTTTAAGGCAAACTTATTTCGTTTTGGAATGTTTAATATTATATTTGAAATATAGCCTATGATAGAGTGGTAGTCCTTGGAAAGTTAACTGTAGAGTTTTAAGTGGTGGTTTCATGGTATGCCTAGTGTCTTCAAGGAGGAGTACAGTTCTCATACTTAAAATTAATAAATTGTAGTACGTGATTTGGGGAGTTACTAAGAAAATACCATCTCAAGTTTTCTTTAAAAAATACTGTGTTTCTTAAAAGTACATTTTGTGTTGTCCTGTTGTAGCAATAGGAAGCTCTAGAAACATGTCTAATCTGATTTCCTTTATTATTTTGAGAAAAGTACAATTCTGGATCTTGGAAAAAAATAGCAACTTAAGTCATAAGGAAATGTTATTCAGGAGGGGTTTTTTTTCCAGGGAGGGGGGGTGTCTTGTTCTTCATTTCTAGCCAACAAGATTAGCAGAGTTTTGAATTTTAAGAATATCTATAATCAGTGTTGTCCTGAAACAAGCTTTTCCAGATACTACTTTTAACATTCTAATTAATCCTTTTGGCTTTTGGTTCTTATGCTGCCTCTGTGGTGCATGACTTCTCTCAACTGAAGGGCTGACTATTACTATGTTCAAAGGAAGACACTTGAAATCTCAGATATAGCTGCTATAAGAATCTTTCGCCCAGTCTTTTGATATTTAATCATTCTGATCCTACTAAATGATCCTATTAAATATAAATGTAGAGGGAGTTCCATTTTTGCCTAGGATGTAAATGTTAAATATGTTATTTTAAAATTAGGAGAAAATTGAGTCAGCAAAAATTAATAATATCTAAGTAATTCCGATAAGATAGATGAAAGCCACATCATCTTTTGCCCTCTCCTTTCAGTTCTGGTTATTTTGCTAGTTTATATAACAAGGCAGTTTTCCTAGTAGCTTTTATAAAATGCTTTAAATGCTGTGATGGAGGGATAGAATTTAGGCATTCTCTTACTTTCACTATAATTAGGGCTTGGTTATTTTCTATTAATTGTCTCATTAAACAGGAGAAGCTTAGTGTGTATGTGAATTGAGATATTCATAAAATTACTCTGCAGTTAAGGTACAACTTTCTGTTTTGTTAGGAAAAGGTTAACTAAAGGAAAGTATCCTGTCCTAAGAGCACTTGGATTTTGGAGGGTAGAAAGAACATTCAGTATTTTAGCTTTGAAATTGATAATGGGTTGGGTAGGATAACAGAAGATTTTAATTGAGGCATTCACAATTTTAATAAAAAAAAGGAAAATGAGAACTAGTTCAACAAGACATGCTTTTGTCACTGAGAAGGATGCAATCTCCTCCTGACAACTCAAGCATTTGTATGGTGTGAACATTGAAAAGAAGAAAACTTACCATCTTGGTGAAGACCCATAGGGTGGATCTCTACACACTCCAGCATCGTAGAGAAAACAGCTGTGCTTCGGTAGATTAAGCCATTAACTTTCCTGTAGTCGATATAACAGCATTCTTCTTTCTCTCTACAATAATAACCAAAGTCTGATCCGTTGATGCATAAGAAATCACTTCTAGGGAGCTTTTGAGATCTTGCTCCCCAGCATGTGTCATCAGTTTGGCTCAAATAAAATCTTACAAAGAGGAAAAAAAAAAAGAAATCACGTATGATTCTTGCTGCTCCTTCATGTCTGAAGCTAATCTAATGAGGACCAGAACAAGTCCTCATCAGCTCTCCAACTATTTTCACATTATTTTGGGAAATTCAGCTTGATCTCTGAATTTATACTTAAGATGGGAAATTAAAAATGAAGATCTATACATGAACATTCATGAAAATAGTTTTATCTTCAGTGGCAGCCATTCATTACAATAGCAACTTAGGAAATTTCGTGTGGAGCTGTTTATGTGAGTTTTGTGTGATCTGAAACATCATTTTCTACCAAAACAGATTTTTCTTAAAAAAAGAAAATAATCTTAGTTTTAAAAAATACTATTTGCTTGTAATTTCCACATTATTTTTTTTTTTCTAAAGTGCTATATAAACCTTTACATTAACTTTATTTTATACTGGTATTTCACAACCTAGATATGTTAATTTTTACACAAAGGATAATGTCTGGACCAAGTAGTTTTGGGTGTTTTTTTTAAATGAAAAAAAGACATTTTTACATGCTTACGTTAATTTTACTGGAAATAGCCAGAGTTCTGGATGCTATAGCACAGAATGAATTGTAAATGGTACAGTGCTGCTACAGAAGTTTCAGATGTGATGGCCACACATGAAACTATTTTTCAAAACTATAGAATTTACAAAGTCACCACATGCTTGGAGTCAGTTTTAGCTTTTTAAAAAATTTAAAAAAATTTCTAAAAGTAGCATTCAATTTAGAAATATGGGAAAATGCATAAAAATAGGAAAAGATTACTATTAATATTGCAGTGTGTTCTCTTTTAGTCTTTTAAAAAGTATATCTCTATACATTTATAAAAACTAATCATACTTTAGTAATTTTTAATACTAGGCTTTCTGTTGTATTTACTTTAATTTCTGTCAATGATGTTAATATTTTATATGCATTTTTATTATCACTAGCTAATTGATCTTTTCACTCTCAAGTTTCTAAGTCATGCCATAAATGTGGGATTGATTTTTGAAAATAAAGCTACACTTTGAAATTCGCCTACCATAAATTCTGTTATGTGTGTTGGTTTTATCCTTGTTTATAACAACTATTCTTGTTGAGTAATATAACTAAGTGCATTGGAACTATCTAGACTATTTGGCATGGGATTTAAAATACATCAGTATTTTATGTGTTGATGCTGATTTGTTTTTCTTCATTCATTTCCAGTTTGGCTTTCCATTATGAAGGATTTGGGAATTTGATACGGGAATATTATTTTTTATATTGAGGATCACCAACTGCATTAATGGCTACCCTTAAATAAAAGAGAAAGAAAAAAGACTAAAATTTCAACTGTAAAACTCTTAAAGAAGTAAAAACAATTAATCTTACTCTATGTTATAAGTATAGAAAACGAATACTTAAATATATAATTTGAAATAAAAATATATTTCACTTGAAAAACATTTTATTTCACTGAGAAAATTCCCTTAGAGGGAATTTGGGATAGGAGAATACGAGTAAAAGGTTTTCACAAGCAAATGGGCTCAATCCCACATTTGTGAACATTTAGCTGCCTTTTTTTTAATCAAACATTATTCCCATATTTGGCAAACATGAGTTCAACTTCCGTGTGCCAAATAGTATGCTTGGCATTAAGGACACAAAGAAATGGTTTCTGTTTAAGAATTTATTGTCCAGGGTAGGAAATGACCCCACCAGGATGTATAGCCCATTGATCCTACTACCCCTGCCGCTAATGCCCTCAGCCCTCTCCTGAGGTCGCTTATGTTCTTGTCACTCGTTAGAATCATGTCTGCTGACCCCACCCTGTTCTGTTGCTCTGTACTACTGTACTCCCTGGCAGAACGACAAGAACCCTGATTAAATCTGACTCCGGCTCCTTGCCTGCACCTAAGCAGCTGATCTTGGCTGAAAGAAAGCAAGCACCCACTGGCTGGTTTTATTTTAAATTCGTGACCGTGTACCTCAAGTGGACCCTTTGTGTTCCTCCATTTACTCGCCTACTTTCTTATAAGACTATTTCATACTGTTTCTGGTTTTGTTTCTTTAAATAATTTTTTAAGGTATAATTGACTATATTAGTTTCAGGTGTACAACATAATTATTTTATATTTGTTGGTGAAATGATCACAATAAGTCTAATTAACATCTGTCACTGTAAAAACAGCTACAGCTGTTTTTCTTGTTTATTTTCCTTTCGCGCCTGTCTCAAAATTAAGAAACCGTTAATCACTTGTCCTGTCATTTGTCTTGTTTGTCTTTGTGTGTTTTCTCCCTTCTAATTGTTCCCTTCTTTTATCCTTCTGATATCCATTTTAACTTCTGCTATGTTCTTTGCCTATTTTTCGAGTTCTAATTTGAATTGATTTCCTGATACTGAATTTTTCTAAATTATATTTTGGAGCCAAAGGGATTTGACTTCCTAGAATATAACTTCCACCTGGGACTGTCGGTAAATTTTTTTTCAGTGTTCAAGCTTTCTACATTACTTCACATTATGAAAGTACATTTAATTTTAAAACATAGGGGGAAAAAAATCTTAGTTCCGTATTCATTCCATTAATATCCCTTGTCGTATGTAGAACAGTACGTGCCTGGGATATGATAACTAGTGAATGAATATTGAACTAAATTGGACCTTCTGGCAACAGAATGGGAATAGAACAGAGATTAAAATCCAAGTAAGAAAGATACAGAGACTAATCGATTGGGACAGTTGTAGCCTGGCTCTCACTGGAGCCTTTTCAATTCTTTTATATGAGGTAACTCTTAATTTTCCGGGGACCTGTCAAACTGTTTTCTAGAGAGAGTATACTCCATTCCCCATTCTTACCAGCAACATATTAAGGTTCCAGTTTCTCCATATCCTCACCAACATTTATTTTTCATTTTTAAAAAATGTTTATTATAGCTAAACTAGTGGGTGTGTCCTTGTGCTTTTGATTAGCATTTCCCTAATAACTAGTGATGTTAAGTATCTTTTCATGTAGTACTACTTATTGGCTATTTGTGTATCTTCTTGGGGAAATGTCTGTTTAAGCCTTTGCCTGTTTTTGAATTGCTTGGATTTTTGTTGAGTTTTAGGGAGTTTCTTCATATATTCAGTTATATATGATTTGAAAATATTCCTTCCCATTCTGTGAACTTACAGAATTGTGTTTTCATTCTCTTGATAGTGTCTTTTGATATATAAATGTTTTTAATTTTCATAGAGTCTGATTTATTTTTTCTCTATTGCTTGTATTTTTGGTGGTGTATTCTAGAAAACATTACCAGATCCAGTGTTACGAAAATTTCCCCACATGTTTTCTTCTAAGAATTTTATAGTTTTAGCTCTAATACCTAAGTGTTTGATCCATTTTGAGGTGATTTTTATATATGATTATGGTAGTCAGTTCTTTTTAATGATCTCTTTGGGTCATACACAGGGATTATCTCCTGATTAGCAGCCAAAATGGGGTTGAAAATGAGAGACTGAAGTAGATCTGATCAGAAATACTCATGTTCTGTGACTTACCTTTCACTTTGTCTCTTTTTGTCCCTTTAAACAATTTTGTCACCTGTTAAGCTTGATTTCTCTATTGCTTCCTTTTCCAGTACATAGGCCTCTTCCTTTTTTCCTTTACCTCCATGTAATCTGATCCCTGCCATACTTTTATTGTATATGCTGTTGGATTTAGGAACATTAATTAAAGAGTACAAATATATTCTATTTATAGGCTTTGAAGTAATTGTTCTGGTAATGATAGAAAGGAAAGTGAAGGAATCTAGGAGATTATCTGCTTTATTTCTGTAGTGTGAAAGTTAAAGAATTTTAAGAGAGGGCCAGTTGACTTTGATTTCCTAGTAAGTACGAACGTGTGAACTTGTTTTAGGGGTAGAAAGGGAGCATTGCCCTCGTCTTCTCCCCAGGCCTTCCTTTTCCCTTGGCACACTCCTCCATGTGCCATTCCTCTGCTCCTGCTACCTCATAGTGGTCTTCTCCACATCCCCTCCACAGACCCTGTATTAGTCTGCTCGTATATTCACTTACGCTTATGATGTAAAGCATATTAAAATAGAAAAGTACCATGGCCATCAGAAGGCTGTGAAAAATTCTTTTGCAGCATGGGAAATGCTTTGTATCAGACAGTCCTTAAGGTTAGAGTAATTTGAACACAAAGTAATTTTTACTTAAAAAATGACTTTTGAGCCCTGGCTGGTGTAGCTCAGTGGATTGAGCGCGGGCTGGGAACCAGAGGGTCCCGGTTCGATTCCCCTTCAGGGCACATGCCTGGGTTGCAGGCCGGGTCCCCAGTGAGGGCCATGTGAGAGGCAACCATACATTGCTGTTTATCTCTCTCTCTGTCTTCCTCCCTTCCCCTCTCTCTAAAATAAATAAATAAAATCTTTAAAAAAAAATGGCTTTTGAGTTGACTAGTTTTTCAGTGCAAGTGAAAAACATTTTCTTTGTGATAAAAGATGAATGATGAGAGAGAGAGGAAGTGGGTGAGAGGCAGACACATCAATGTGAGAAAGAAATGTTAATTGGCTGCCTCTTGTACCTGCCTTGACTGGGGATCAAACCCACAAACTAGATATGCGCCCTGACTGGGGATCGAACCTGAATCCCTTTGATGCACAGGACAACATTTCAACCGAGCCACGTGGCCAGGGCTTGGGTACTTGTAAAAGTCAGTAATCTGAGTCACAAAATACAATGAGTGTCACAGTTGGCTAAGCAATTGCAGTGGTCTTTATAAATAATACCTGGTACAACACTCTGTAATTGTTCTACACACTATGTACTACCTCTGCCTAAAGACCTGTACTACCTTTGTTTCATCTTACAGAGTTAAATGCTCTGGGAAAACCGATTAGTATAATTACTGTACCGTTCTCCTGGGGTGGTTGTGTCAAATCTTAAATTATGCTGTAATATTCATGTTTCTATCATTATGCTGTTACTCTCTTTATGATGATGAATACCATCCCTGTGTCTTTGATGTGGATTTAACAGTTTTACATTAAGTAGAAATATGAAATGTTAATAGCATGCTTAGAATTTTAGTTTTTCAATAATACTTTTTGTTTTGTTATATTTTAAGCATTAAATTACTACTAAATTATTACTAAAAGCATTAAATTCTATTCAGTGTGTCTTCATAAATTTTGCTTTAAATATCCTCTCAGATTAAAAATATATGTGTAAATTGAGATTATTATGGAAAATTTCAGCAAGTAGATAAGTATCAATAAAATTGCTTATAAAGTTTATTATTAATAACTAGTACTTTTTTCATCATGACTTGGTCTTTTTTCTATACAATGTCATACTTTTTTCCCCATAATTCTTTTATTTTTAAGGATTTTATTTATTTTTAGAGATAAGGGAAGGGAAGGAGAAAGAGAGGGGGAGAAACATCAGTGTGAGAGAGAGAAACATCAATCAGTTGCCTCTTGTGTCGCCCCAACAGGGGACAGGCTCGAACCCCAGGCATGTGCCTTTACTGGGAATTAAACTGGCAGCCTTTGGCTTTGTGGGACACTCAACCAACCGAGCTACGCCTGTTAGGGATCCCATAGGTTCTTAATTAAGGGAACTTCCTTGCCTTGCAAAGATAGCGTAAATTTCCACTTTAGATAGGAGGTTTTTAAAAGCTTAGTTATATTGACATATCTTAACGTTTTGGATATAGGTAAGCAAGATATAAAATATGCATTGCTCAGCAGTTACTGAGTCTATCCATTACAGAAAACAAAATACAAGTGATTTAAATATTTTACTTAATAGTTATTAGATTTTATCTTTTATAATATATTCATATTTCAAATAGTGATTTTTTTAGTATTATGTCAGTTTGGTTTTGCTTATGAAATTATTTTTAAAATATCTTTGTTCCGCATGTAATTAAGATTATGTCTTTTGGGTATTTATTAGTATATGTTGATGATAATTCTTTAGAAATGATTTAGTTGGGTTTAAGAAGAACCAGAATTTTGGTTGATTCTTGTATCTGATTGACTAGCATTCTTTTCCATTTTTATTATTGCTTAGTGGTTCCTTGGGTAATTTGCCAACATATCCAAACAAAAATTATTTTCTTTTTTGAAGTTTTATTTTTCTCTGGTGAGAGCAAGTATGTTATGGGGTCTCTGAATGGTTTCTTCTAGTTTTGTATAAATATTTTAATTCATCACATTTTTAAAATTCAAATTTCTGTGTTCAGAAGGTTTGTATTGTGCCCTTTGTAATTACCCTTAGTGTTGTCGTCTTTGCGTAACTGTAAGCTCCCTTGGTAGGGGCTGCGGTGCATTCATGCTGAGCACCCAGAGCCCCGTGCAGAGTCCACCCTGTACTAGGTACCTCAGATGTGTTTGTCGGGCGAGTCTGTCCTTGGACGTACTTCCGGTCTTGAATTCACAGAATTTCTCATTTCAGGGCCCTCTGGTACAGCTCCTTCATCTCAAGTTGGTCAGGGGGCAGACCTTTGGAAGTTCAATAAGTTGCTTGTGCATCTCTTTTTTTCATGTTTGTTTCGTTAGTTAGATGATCTTAGTAAAAATGTTCTCATGTAAATCATGTATATATTTGAAAATATTTTCCTTAGTACTTTAGTTAAATATCAGGTAAAATACTTGTCTAGATCCTGTGCATTAATTACAATGAATTTATTGATAATTGAATTTAAAAAGTAATGTCTAATCACTAACACTTAATAACAGACTTCTCAGTATTTGTTTTTAATATTTGTCTCAATATATGTTCTTTGTTTTTAAGTGAACTTAGTAATCCTCTTTTCTTGGAAAACTGTTTTGTTATGAAGAGGCCAATTGCTCTCTTTTGATCATAACTTCTGAAGGTAAAAGTCCAAGTAAAGGCAGGATAGCTTTTATCAATAACCCAAACTACCTGTGTTTTCTCAGATATTCTCATAAAACTCTATTGCTTGGATCTAAAATTGCAAATCATTTTGTTCATAGGCCAACCACTTGGTTTAAATTTTTTCCCTAGTTCTCAAGCCACATTGTCAGGAAACAGGATAGCTGACAGCAACAGGCCTGCTGTCCTTGGAGAGGAATCTAGGTATTAAACAATCAGGGGGTTTCCCTGGGGACCCATTTCCCTAAATATCTCTTCCCAAGCAGTGTGAGATCGCATCAAAATATGCACTCTAAGGTCTTGATTCCATGTGTGGTGTTTAAAGCAGGGTCAGAAATATCGGACAGCGCCTGTGCAGGGGTGCCCATTGCAGCTGAGGGGAGGACAGTGTGCCCATGTATTTGAAGAAAGGACTAGAAGCATTATAAAACCAAGAAATTTGCATTTGACTTAGTTATTAAGATTCTTGTATTTTTTAAATTCTCGCCCAAGGATAAATTTATTGATTTTAAGAGGTGGGGGGAGGCAGACGGATACAGATGTGAGAGAGAAACTTTGATTGGCTGCCTCCCATTTATGCCCTAACAAGGATTGAACCTGCCACCTTTCTGGTGTGTGAACACTACTCCAACGGAGCCACCCTGCCAGGGCAAGATTCTTGTATTCTTTAAGAATGTATTTAGAGGGATGAATGGATGGTATCCTTGGGAAAAACCGAGAAATTTTATGGTCTTCTGTTTCTTAGCTGCAATTTGCTGCTCTTGTTACTTCCCAGTAACTTCCATTTTAATGATAGTCAAGAATTTGAGCTAAGTTTTTCCTATCTTCATTAACTACTTTCTTATATATTATGCCTAAAATTAATTTATTGTAGTCTGAAGTCTCTTTTTAATGTATATTAAATAAAACTGTATAAAAAGTTCAAGTTTATGGAGAATAAACAGGATTAACTGAAGCTTTTTCTCGTAGTTCTGAACTCAGTTCTCTTCATTAAAGTCTTTACTTTAGGTTTTTGGTAGGGAATCGGAGATCTTGACCCATGACTATTGCCTCCTTTATTTAAATTAACTGACAGTAGTAAAATCAAAACTAAATTGGCCTAGCCCTTTTTTACATAATTTAGTGTCTGTAGGAAATGTTATCTTTTTGTACCAGTTTTTTTCCCCCCACATGAAATTATATTTCTCTCCTTCCTGTTCTTTGAAAGTATTCTTTAAAAAATATAGAAAGAACACTTGAATAACACTCTGAGTAATTACATAAAAGGGAAAGAACGTTTCCTGTTTTTAAAATATAATGTCAGTTATAGTGTGGGTTTATTTTCTGATCACCTTTGTTTTTTACCCTGGTTAAGATTAAGCAGGCAACTAAAGTGCTATTTAGAACCTCATTAAGTTTTGAAATATTTGTTACCAGTGGTCTCCAACCTCTATTTGCTAAGGGCATTTGAAGTTTGAAAAGCTCCCTTAACCAAAGTTCTCACACATTGTTTTCACCCATTCTCCCTCATTGTGGTTTGGTTCATACTGTTCATTTTTAATGAGGTGCTTTCAGTTGCTGCTTCATCTTCCTGGTGTTGCACAGTTGTAACAGGCAGTCCATTTCCCCTGCTGTAACTTTCCACTGGTGCTTTTTGATAAACCTGTAGCTTGCGAGGTCAGTTTACCTCCATGGATTGAGTTTCTTTTTTAAAAATATTTTATCTATTTATTTTTAAAGAGAAGAGAAGGGAGGGAGAAAGAGAGGGAGAGAAACATTGACATGTGAGAGAAACATCAATCGGTTGCCTCTTGCATATGCCCCCAACCGGGGGTTGGGCCCGAAACCAGGCATGTGCCCTGAATGGGAATCAAACTGATGACCTTTCACTTTGTGGGTTTATGTTCAGCCAACTGAGCCACTCCAGTCAGGGCTGGATTGAGTTTCTTAATGTGTGAAAAAAGTTCATTGACTGATTTTTAAGGCATGGCCCTAGTTCCAAAAGCCATTATTCATTTTATTTAAAAAGAGCATAAATCTGGCTGAGAAAGGAAAAAATCTTAAAAGAATACTGTCAGAACACAGGAATATCTCAACAAACTAACAAAAAGCACTGAGAAGATAAATTAGAAAGAAGACAAGGAAATCAGTTAACAACTGTGGGCAAAACCCAGAAAAGACAGCTTACACTCCTGAATTTATGTTGGAACCTTGAATTAACTTCCAGTGGCTATTTCCGTGCATCGCGGAGAGTATAGCAGAATAGCTGACCACCAGGTGCCACTGCATCTTGCTTAGACAGTCAGCTCTTTTTTCTCCCACACTACATACGCCTATCCTAGAACTAGCTCCACTTCATCTTATTCCATCTCCTTTATCTTTAGCCAATGTAAATTCGTTCAAGACAACTTATATTTGTCTTCCCAAATTCATTGTATAGAAGAGCCCCGTCGGCCCCAGGACAGTGGGCCTGTTGTCTTCTCCATCCAGCCCTGCTGCTGCTGCTCTAGACGGATGCCCCAGCACCTGCTCATTTCCTGGCTAGCGTATGACTCCATAAACCCTTCCTTTTAGAAAAACTTTTGGCCACAAAAGTTCTTGTTTAACCTTACCGTACAGCATCTGTGCACTGGTTGGTGTAACTTAGGCAGTGGGTGTTGGTCTGTACTATCCCGAGTAGCTGTTATTTTATTTATGTGTGTGTTCCTTCTGCCTTGTTCCTAAGAGAATTTAAGCAGCGTGTGATATCTCTGAGTCAAAGACATTTTCCTTTGTCCTGATGAACATTTTAACTGTGGAGGCAATAACTGTTTTTTGCTTGTTTGATGTGTTTGGTGCGCCATGTAAAATACACAAATGTATATCATGGTGGTAGTCTTTTTTTAAAAATTGATTTGAGAGAGAGAAAGAGAAACATTGCTTTGTTGTTCCCACTTGTTTATGCATTCACTAGTTGACTCTTGTATGTGTCCTTACAAGGGATTGAACCCACAACGTTGGTGCAGCAGGATGATGCTCTAACCAGCTACCTGGCCAGGGCAGTCATGGGTGTAGTTTTAAATTGAAAGCTACCCTAATTTGAAATATAATTCACGTCAAAAACCAAGTTGAATTAAATAGTATTCCGTTGGTAGTAAAAATGTCTGGTATTGTAAAACTCTGCATAACAGATAGTCTAGTTAAGAAAGGTAAAAAAAAAAAAAAACTTAAGAAAATAAAAGCTTGTTTTCTTTTAAAGAAAGTATAACTACATTAAAATAAGAGTAACTTTTAGGAGGCCTGGCTGGTGTAGCTCAGTGGATTGAGCGCGGGCTGGGAACCAGAGGGTCCCGGTTCGATTCCCAGTCAGGGCACATGCCTGGGTTGCGGGCCAGGTCCCCAGTGAGGGCCATGTGAGAGGCAACCATACATTGCTGTTTCTCTCCCTCTCTGTCTCCCTCCCTTCCCCTCTTCCTAAGATAAAAAAATAAAATCTTTAAAAAAAAAAAAAGTAACTTTTAGGAATTCACATTCAACTTTGCAGAGGGTGGAGATATTTTTCTCTTTATTCTCTACCTCTACTCCAATTTTAGAAGGAACTGGATTGCTTTCTTCTCGAGCATGATGCAATTTTCAGTATTAATGGGAAAACTAAAAATACTGCACATATACAATACAGGTGGTACTCTGCTGGTATAAGTACCAAAAGGAGTGTGTTTAATAAAAGAGTAATATTTGCTTTAAAACTTCTTAAAGTACTTATCAGATAATTAATCCTGAAAAAACCATATGTGATATACAGTCTTATTTTTATATATTGTTTAATGCAGTCTTATATTAGACATAAAAAAAACTGATATTTGAGAATGACTTGACCAGGGCCACATAACTAGTTATAGGGAATGTAAAGACTTACCTGGAACTATTTCCATTCCTTTCTCATTCTCTATCGCTGTGGCCTCAACAGCTTCCAGCAGATACAGACACTCCCTGGTGGGGCTGAGCCCTGGAGCTTTCCTGCAGTCAGTGGTGTGTCTGACTCTGCCTGGGAGTTGTTACAGATACTTTCTAGGTGCAATCTAGAGCAAGAATGTAATGTATTAGTCAAGTAATGGCCCAAGTCATTTACGTATTGACTTAGGGCCTCTATTACTTCATTTAGTGCGTCTATAATGAGGACATTTTCATTTAAAAGCTAATTTTTAGTTGATCGTGTTGTAGAGTTAAAAATGCCAGTGAGTTTTCCATTTTCCACAATAATGTTTATAACTTTTGAATGTAAAATGTGCTTAATTTGTTCTTTTTTAATTGAATTTATTGGGGAGGTTAATTTGTTCCTAATGTTTCTTCTTTCTAGCTGAGTTTTTACAAAAGTGAACTGTCCCTCTTTTGCTTTAAACAAATAGCTTTATTGCAATCAGCAGTGATTTGCATCCTGTAAAATCATGCAGACATCAGCATTGAGTAGAGAGGCCACCACAGCTAGACTCTTGGCTGTCTGCATACAGGAAGCATTTTAGAGTACTGAAAAACTTGGCAGAGCAGTGCTTTCCTAGCATTTTAGGAGAAGATATTTTTTCTAGATGATTTTGTATTATCCATAAGTTATAATACAATGCTCTTCTGTCATACAGTGTCATTTCAAACTGGAGCATATTACCTTAGCTTCTAGCTGACATTATGCCCTTGGGCAAGTCACTTCATCTGTCCCTTTGGTCCTTGGCAGCTTTATACATCGAACCAGGAAGATGAACTAAATGATCTCCAGGGTCATTTCCAGTTCTAAAGTGTTATTCTATTTATGAGTTTTGCTTTGATATGACATAAATATTTCTGGAGTATGTATTTTGCTTATGTATATTCATTTCCTTTAATTTTAGATATGATGAATGGATTAAAGCAGATAAAATAGTAAGGCCTGCTGATAAAAATGTGCCAAAGATAAAACATCGGAAGAAAATAAAGGTAAGTGCTTATTTTTCTCTATATCATAACTCTTTTATTTTAAAGTATATTTTATTGATAATGCTATTACAGCTGTCCCATTACTTTCTCCCTTTTATCCCCCTCCACCCTGAACCCCCCTTCCCACCAGCATTCCTGCCCCCCACCCCTTACGTTCATGTCCGTGGGATGTATATATATGTTCTTTG